>VYZT01055017.1:0-32420 GCA_013400735.1 Pomatostomus ruficeps | reverse complement strand
GCGGGTCCGCAGAGCGGTGTCCGCCGTCGAGTTTTAGGGCCCGGGCTCTCTTCGACCCTCCCGGCCGCCGTCGGGCTCCCCATCGCTGCCGGTCTCCGGACAGCCCGCTTTCTGCTCGCCCTCTCCGGGGGGCTGGGGCTCCCCTCTCGGCAACCCCATGCCGGGGCGGGTAGCGGGGGAACAGGGCTCGGGGAGTCTGCGGGAGGGCGAGGCGGGCGGTCGTCTTCGCAGGGGAAGCTGGTGCCGGTGCCGGAGCGGCGGNGGGTTCGCCGGCGCCCTTTCCGGGATTTATCCCTGACTCAGGGAAAAGGCGTCTGGGCTTACAGGAACGGCCGTGGATTCCCTGGAGCCCGCGGCGCGGCCGTTAACGCGCGGGGCGGTCCGGGCGCCGGGGCTCGCCGGGGGCACGGAGCCACCCGGGCCGGGATCGGAGCCGCCCGGGCCGGGATCGGAACCGCTTCGCTCCCGCCGCCGCTGTGCGGAGCCGGGGACGAGCCGCCCCCGCTTTGCTGTGCAGTCGGCCGCATACAAATGCCACTCCGCGGGCGTTCAAAGATTAGTGGTCTGTAGCTACGCCCCAAACCGCGGGATTTGTATAAAAGCAAGTTCGGCTTTACCGGCAGATGCTTTTTAGCTTCCCCGGGCATCGCAGAGCAAGACTTTGAATCTGCCCATTGTGATTTTGCGGGCGAAAAGGTTGCAAAAGAAACCGGAGAGTTTTATGAATAACCTAATTGCCAAACGTGAATGCCTATCCAGTATCGGCAGATGTGGGATAAAGCTGGGACAGTGGGGTGGTGTCACTCAGCATCATAACATAGCTATAAATTCTGCTATAGAGGTTGCAAAGTCAAACTGTTTATCCCTAAATACCTGAGCATCCTAGTAATACACGCTTGCACTTGGCTGCACTGGACTTGTAATGTTGGGTTAGTGATTCGCGGTCAGAAAGTTGCAACATGTGGCTCAAAGTTACCTTCTTCCAGAAGGATTTAGGTTTGGTTTTGGGTTTTATTTACCACTTGAAAAGTTTGGAAACCCAGTAATAGACTTAAAGCTAGCAGTGGCAGGACAATATAACTAAAACTGAGGAGTAGGAGCACCTTGACTCTACCTGTGGATCACTTACCATCTTGAGACCCAGGTAGGAGACATAAACTGTTGACTTCTGGATGGATTTCAAAGCAGTTAGCAAACCTGAAAAGTGTATTTCTGGCTTATGAATAGAGGTGCAAACATTTTGGTATAAATGAGATACTGTATGTGATATTAGTCATTCTAATGGCAAAAAACCCCCAAACCTATTGGATACCCCAAATTCATTATATTATCTTCAGTTAAATAAGATATTGGAGTTTCTTTTTGAAGACATTTCCCCGCCTCCTATTTGCATGTCATTTCAAGTTCTCAATAACACTCCCTACAGATAATGTTTATCTTTTCAATAAAATCATATTTTTTTTTTTTACCGAGTTACTGGTCTCATTCTGTTGCATGCCCTTCCATCTGTCATATACTTTGCATATCATCCTCTGTTTGCCCTCATAGTGTTTCTTGGCCCCCTGATGCCTCTCTTCTACCCTTCTGTTCTTGTATGTTTCCTGTGATTCTTCAAAATTTCCTGTAGCCTGTTTCCATGCATTCACTCTTTCTGCCTGTCCTCAAATTCATTTTCAGGTCCTCTATGTTTTCCCCATGCACTCCTAACTTTTACACTGGACAAAATGGCATCTGTCTTCACTGAGGCCAGTGTGCTTTCTGTCTCTTAAAAAAAAAATAAAAAAATATATGTATATATAATGGAAGTTTCATTTATTAAAAGAAGTTCAGTTTTATGAAAAAAAAAAGACAAAATAACCATAAGGGTACTTCTGGCCCTGATTTAATTTCAAAGTAAAGGGAGAAACTGCCATTTTGAAGTTAGAAGCTACGTTATATATGAAAATTGAAAACTAGGCCACCAAGTGCATTGTAAGAAAGAACTGTTGGGCCACCAGCCTGTTTCCAGTAGTAACCAATAACAGATGTCAGCCAAGGGTTTTGGAGCAGGACAAGTGTACAGCAACGAAAAATAAGAATACTTTTCTGGCTTCCAGTGGTCTGGGACTGTAGGAATTTCCAACCTGAAATGGTGTCTTCATATTTCAGATCCCTGATTGTGGTTTTTTTTTTTCTCCCTCTGCTGATGGGTGTGATGATCAATTTTGGAAACAGGGCAGATTTCTGGCAGAGCCAGCACTCTCTCAAGGAGTCTCACAACTCAGCTATATGTTGGCTGCACAAGTACCTCCCTGTATTTGTTTTGAACCTGTCTCCTGCTTGTCTTATGTGATGCCTCTTAGTTGTTGTATTGAGAGAGAACAGTCATCCCCGTTCACCTTCTCTTTGGCATTCCTGACTTTGAGCCTGCTACAGTATCCTTGGCTCAGGTTTCTCTTCTATAGAAAGTATTTTTTATCAATTCCCCTTATGGCAGCTAGTCTGTACCAATGATGGTCCTTTTTACTTTTCTTTGCATTATGTCTGGGTTAATTTATATACTCAAGATTGGGGACCAGAACTACAGTCCAGATTCAATCCTTTATATATTGTCATAACAACACTCATGGTTTTGTTCTCAAATCCTTTCCTCATAATTCATAGCATTTGATTGCATTTCTGATTGTTTTTTCAGTCAGATTAATTGAACTTTTACTGCCTATTAATCTAATTTTAGTTTCTATTCTTAGGACTAACTACTTCTAGCCAAATCAAATGTTTATATTAGGGTCTGTGCTAAGTACAATTATGTGGTAACTTTTGTTCTCACAAGGAAACCAGTACTGCCAGTATGGATGCCTTTCCCCTTTCATTGAGTAATCAATTTTCTGCATTAGCAGTATTATTTGTGGTAAACCCAGTGTTGTCATCTTGCTCTTTCTTACACATTTTCTTTAGTCTTCACAAAGGGGCTTTGTTTGTATTTGGAGCAGATACCTTGTGTTCTCTTTCGTAATCCCTGGATAGCTGAGTGCTTCCTTTACTAACGCATATCTTTGTGTTATGGTCTTAGGAACCTGACATCCCAACCTGAGTGGAAAGCACATCTCAAAGCAATGTCACTACATTTCTCTGTTAAAACAAACAGGAGTATATCTGTTCCAAGAGTAGGACTTGGCATTTGACAATCACCTGACTTAAAAATTCACCTCATAAGTCACTGACAAGGAGCATGAGCAGGTATGTGGCACAGCATGGGCGGGGGCCAACAGCTCATACCCAGCTGAAAATCATTTCAGGATTGAAGCGCCAGGACCCCACTGAGCCTTCCCATGGCTCCTGCTCCTTCAGTGCTCCGATGTGAGGCTGTACAGCAGTGCAGTCACACTCAGCCCTGAACACAGGCAAAGTACTGGAGTGTCGAGGGTCAGTGAACTAAGGATTCTGACACAGTGTTCACCACCGTGTCCTCTGAGGAAAAACTTCCAAAGAAATTTCCTTATGGTTGTTACCACCTACAGACTTCTCCATTATTTTCTTGATCTCTACTAATATGAAATAAAACCTTCTAACTTTATATACTGTATATCTATGATGTGCTATGATATGAAGTCCGGAATCTTTATAGATAATCACAGTTGTTTTTAAGTTAAGATTTCTAAGGCCTTTCTTCATTGTATCAAAGCTATCACCAGTCTCCTGATCTTAGACAAGGCCTGAAATACAGCATTCTTTCATCCGATCTTCATAAAATGGAGGATTATTTATAATAGTAGTTCTTGTAGCCTTCTTTTGACCTTTCCAGATTTTAGTGAGCAATGACAAAAGCTTCCTGTAAATGTTGCTTTAATGCACATTTCTCAATGTGTTAAGCAGAAGTTCTGGTTTCCTTTTCATCTTTGTATAGCAAACTAAAACAAATGTAAACCTCAAAGAGCTTTTGGAAATGGCTGAACCAGACAAAGAACATAAGGGTAAATCCTGCACCCTGATTTCTCTGGTAGCTCGTTAGTCTGAGCAGGATATTGGGCTTCATCCAAGCCTCCAAGCTGACTAATATTTATGACTCATCAAAAAGGCTATCAGATGACTCACATATGAAATACTTATGCATTGGGTGTGTATCATGCTGGATTCTTAAGCCAAGGTAACCTTCTATTAAGAAATATTTTGAGACACCAATGACTCATAATGCCTCTTATTTGCAGGTAATAAATTAGTTTAAAAATTGAATTTGGAAAATGGAAGTCTTTTTTGAGAGAAGCAGTTGATTAAGTTCTTACAATAGCATCTTTGTGCACCTTGGTCCCTGAGGATTAAGGATGAGAAACTAAATATATTTATATGAATAAAATATTTATTTCATTGACAGTGATAATGCTGAGACTAAAAGACTTCATTCACAATTATTTACAACACAGTTTAGACAGTTATAACTACTAGTATAGTGTACTATTTTTCAAGCGATATTGAAGCAACAGTATTAAAGATAGCAAAATAATTATTATGTAGAGACTGATATTACTCACCTATACCACCAACTGTGGGCAAATCTCTTTAGCTCAGCCTTGAGGGGTGACTTGGAGTGACATCCCCACTCAAGGGAGGAATTTCCACACACACTCCTAGAAGGGATGTTTTAGGAGAGCCTGCTGGTAAAATATGTGACTGGGCTGTCAGTCATGTTTTTAGGTTAGCCGTATCAGCTCAGCAGCTTTAGAAAAGTTATCAGTGCTATTATTTGCTGGTTCATTTAGCAGGAACTTTACCACATCCTCACCTGTGCCAGTTTCTTTCAGGAAACATTGTTCTTTGCATCCTCAGGATGTTTAACTTTGGGATTGACGAGTCAGGCTGATCTCAGCATTCTTCAATACCAAAAGCAGCAGGACACCCTCTTTTCTATCTACCACTGATAACTTTTTCAGACAGGGTAACATTTGAGCTGTTTTACTCCCACTTAGGCAGAACGTCCTGCTACACCTGTTAGTTCATGTGAACAGGCGTGGGGTCTCAAGACGCTGTGTGTGGGCAGGAGTGATTTCTTACCTGTCTAAGCCCTATCCTTCCCACTCAGTTTGCTTTCTGTGACTGGCCTTGGTCCACTTCTAGGCATCCACTGACTTTCTAGAAGAGGCAAGTCTTGCTCCCAACACAACCCTCTCCATCCCCTTTCCCATCACACTGTCCTACCTGTGTGTCACTGTACCTGCTCCCTCCACCCTTCTCCCTGCAGGCAAGGAGCCTTGCAGGTTGCAGCAGGGCTGCAGCCATTCATGCTGACTAATTTGGTATTTCCCAGCCTTGTGAAGTGATAATATGGTAGCCTTGATACACTGCACTTCCCTGTGCAGTCCCACTGTTTCAGGTACTGTGCTTTATGTCTCCTTGTCCTGAGAGCTCTGCTCTCAAATGTCCCTTATTTCCACCCTCCCACCCATCTCTCTGGCATCTTGCTGTGTTCTTCACTTTTGTCTTTGCCCTTCCTTGCTTTCTTTGCCTTACTCTGTGGGGGATATCACCTCACTTGCAGTTCTCTCTGTAAATTGTAGTGGTGGCAGTAATTCAAGAATATTTGAGTATGGAAATTGTGGAAAGGCTCCTAACTCCTGTCTCAGCTGTCAAAACTTTGCATAGAAGAGCCTTTGGGCTTGTGCTATGACTTTTTTCACTGTGGGTGTTGGGCAGTAAGTGCTGGCATGAGATGTGGGAAGGAACTGGGATTGCCTTTTGTGTAAGGAGAATGTGCAGGGGAACACAGCTGTCACCCAGAGGGGTGGAATGTTTTAAGGAAGCAGCATTCTGCCATCTTTTGGTTATTCCTGCAACAGTTTCAGAAGTAAACCCTAGAGTTTTTGCTGAGTCTGTTTTTCCTGGGTAGTCCCTGCTCACTGAAATATGAGTCAGTGGTGTGCATCACGTGTGTGGTTTGAATTATCACTTGGCTTAGATAATACACATTGTCCACTTTTCTATGAAGTTGCTTAGTGGGTACTGGTTTTTCATCCTGGCAGGTGGAGTGTGTTGTACATCTAACAATGGAAAATCAGTTTATTTCACTTGCAGAAGACCTCTAAACTTCACCTTGGCAAGCTCTCATCAACGACTTGAGGCTTCAGTACTTGGTAAATGGAGCTAAATCTGACTGGCAACTGATCACCAGCAGTGTTCCTCAGGGCTCAATTCTAGGGCCAGTTCTGTTCAATGTATTTATTCTAGATAAATTGGAGCATTGAGCAGTGATTATTGGAATGAAATTTCACAAGTCCAAATGCTGGATCCTGCACCTGGGGACAGAGTTCCCACCGGGCACAAGTATAAACTGGGAAGGAGTGCCTGGAGAGCGCCCTGTAGGGAGGGCCCTGGGGGTGCTGGTGGGCAGCAGCTCAGTGAGGGTCAGCAGGGTGTGCCTGGGCAGCCCAGGAGGCAAACACCATGTCCTGGGATGCATCAAACACAGCATCACCAGCTGGTCAGAAGGGGGGATCATTCACTGTGCTCAGTGTTGGTGTGGCCTCACCTGGAGTGCTAGGAGCAGTTCTGAGCCTCACAATTTAAGGATTTGAAGGGCCTTGAATGTGTCCAGAGGAGGGAAACTGCTAAAGAAGTTTCCAAAATCAGGCCTTCATCTCCATCAGACAGATTTATTGGCACAAATCAACTGTGTTGCCTGGTAGCTCAAGCGAGGTGCCTCAAAAAGAGGGACTCCCAACAAAGAAACCCCTGGGCAATCATACCCTTATGATCTAAACTCCCTATCCCTCATGCAACAGTTGTGGCCAAAAGCATTATTAGGGTATGGGGTCTTCTCACTCTTCATTGGGTCACTGTTTCACTAGCAGGTGGTTGCCTTGTGGTCACCTTCACATCCCCTTAGGTTGATCTCGCTGGGGATTTTGGTCAGTTCTGTAGTCCATGTTGTAATATGGTTGTTACAGTTCATATACCATGAGTTATGGGCTGTCCACTCTAGCTATTATTTTTTAAGTAGTATTTAAGCTACAGCTTTGTCTGTTCTAACTCTTATTAATGTTCAGAGTTTTATCTTCAAGTTTCATCTGTCTTTGTCTTACTCTACACAGCCACATGGTTCAGATAAAGTACAGCTTGCAACCTAACAATTCTAGCTGCTTACGTCAAACAAGCACTTAGCTACTCCGAAATGAAACAAAATTTTCAACAGCAACAAAGCTGGTGGGAGGGCTGGCAAGCTCTGTGCCTCACAGGAGCATGTCCTGTGAGCAGCTGCTGAGGACTCTGGGCTTGTGTATTTTGGAAAGATGGAGGCTGAGGAGTGACCTCATTGCTCTCTACAGCTCCATGAAGAGAGGAAGGGGAGAAGAAGGTGCTGATTCCTTCTCCCTGGGATCCAGTGTTAGCACACACAGCAATGGTTCAAAGCTGCACCAGGAGAGGTTCAGACTGGACACTAGAAAGCATTTCTTTGCTGAAAAGGTGGTCAGACACTGGAAGAGGCTTCCTAGAGAAGTGGTCAATGCCCCAAGCCACCAGTGTTTAAGAGGCATTTGACAATGCCCTTGACAACAGACTTTAACTTTTATTCAGTGGTCAGGCGGTTGGACCAGGAGATCATTGTAGGTGCCTTCCAACTGAAACAGAACAGACTATTCTAATTTCATGTATTATCTGAATTTGATGAAGTTGTTCATTGGTATAAATCAGTGTATTGCTGAATGGCTTGGGGAGCTGCTTAAGATGGTGGAGTTTTTTTTCCACCACATGAATGATTTTGCTGGATGGCCGAGTCATTGGTGTGTGAGTCACTTGTGACCTGTGACTCTGTTCCTCAGATTATGATCAGTAATGTGTTAACTCTGGTTTGATTACACTTACAGACATGCTTTCACTTAATCTGAAAAATTGAAAACACTTCTGTTTTCTTTTGGCTTTGAGGGTATATCTGACCAATTTTCTCTGTATTTTTGGCTTAATCTTTGATGCTTTCATCTTCTTTCTATTGCTGACTTGTGTGACTTACGGGCTGACTGTATATATTCTCATATCAGGGGATTAATCACTAGCTAGAGAATCAGGATGTTTTTATGGTTACTATGTGTCAGACCATCTGTGTGAATGATCTTTTATCCATTTTCCTGCAAGCAATAAATCTTGGAAGACTGTCAGCTGCTGAAACAATTTTTAGTTTTATTGAGGAGTTGTTGGAGTGCTTACAATTATCCTGTGGTCAACTAATTAAGTCTGAAATGATAGCTATTTAAATATGTGGTTCTCTTTTTTCCTGTTCACCATTTTAGTATCTGATCTGTTGAATATGTCCTGGCATGACAGAGCTCTCCGAAAAATTATGTTTTAGATTTGTCTGAGTTGCAAACTCCATCATGCTTGAGGTTTTAAGTTGCATTTATGTATCTACCTTTCTCCCCTAAGGCTTTAATTCTGAAAGGGAAACAGGGCAGTGTGGGGCTATCATAACCATCTCATTTTGTGCATCTTTTCTTAAGCTTGCAACCACAAAACTGGTATCAGCATTGTGGTTTACCCTTATGGGTTTACTTTGCTTTTGCCATAACTCTCCTAGCTGAAAAAGCAAAAAAAAAAGGGAACTCTGAAGCTGTACCAGATGGTGTGGCCAGGATCACTTGTGCAAAGAGGATGACAGGGATGCAGGCTGTCAAGTCTTCATCCTGCCACTGGAGCTCTTAATGATACTACAAACTAGTTTTTGGACAAATCTTTCATATTCTTCAGGAGTCATCAGCTGGTATGGGATGGGTCTTTGCTTGTAGGAACTTGCTGACTTCAGGTTTCATAAATCTTGGGCCAAGTTTTTACCTTGGTTTTGTTTTGTTGGTGTTACTTTAACCGTTTTGTTGTTGTATGTTTTTTCCTTGTCTGAATGTTTGAAATGCATGCCTGAGGTCCTGTTGGGCCAACAGGCAAAGGAGTCGTGTTTGTGATATGCTGCAATCTTGTCACCATCATTCTGGTGCAGGATCTTTTGCTGATGAGTCATTTATGCTGTGGTCTTACCAGAGTGGAGACCTCTTGGCCATTACATAAACAGTGTATTTCTCAATTTCATTGCTGGGAATAGTGTCCTGAAAACAGCGTCCAGGGAATGGCATCCTTCATTATTGGTGCAGGCTGTTCTTTTAACCCTTTGTTCATGTGTGTGTGGGTGGACAAAGTCACACTCTCTTACAGTCATATGGCAGTCATGCCAATCTCAATATTTCTGTTAAGATTGACATAACAACAGTAACTTTCAAATGAAAAAGTAGAAATCAAATCTTAAAGGAATTAAAAAAAGAAGAAACTACATTTTTGTGTCGGCCTGTACGGGCTGATTGTTACCAGCTGCAGTTTAAGAGGAAGAATGTACATTTGACATGGGGAGAAGTCAAAAACCTAACTTTCCCACGTTTCTAGGTCTGACTTGCTCAGAAGTTTTGGAAGATTTCCTGTACTGTGCAGGCAGTGAGATCCTCCCCTATCATCTTATTTCAAACTTCCCATCTTGTGTATTTATTCAGTGGAACTACAAGTACTGGATGCATTCTTCTCTGTGGAACTGTTTCTACATGGACAGCCTTACTGCCTTCCTTAATAGCAACATTTCTTTGCTCTTGTGTAACTTTTATGCAAGCTGCAGCATTTTCAAGGTACTCCATGTATAAGCTGCACATCATGAAAAATATTTGTTTTATATACAACCAGTTTGCGATAGAGGCTATTGAATGGCATATTAATATCACAGATGGCAGGCATGGGTTTGTTGGGGTTTATTTTTGTAAATCATCTCCCCACACACATTTGTCAGTGGAGGGTCCCAGTACCAGAACTAGCCAAGTAAACTCAACTCATTGTTATGATATGATTTCATTCTAAGTGCTTAAGTCAGAGGTGCAGTCTGCAGGGGGACATAATGTTTTCTCACCTTGTTTCTCTCCTCTCCCTCCCTCCCTGTTTACAGGTTATTTTAATATTTTTCTGCGTGTTGACAAAGGAATCTGTAGAAATTGCTCCAGTGCCATATACACTGCAAGTCCATCAGGTAGCTTTGGATGGAAGAGACCCCTCTAACTCCTTGAGGAGAGAAAAGAAACAGATGCACTGTCAACTGGGACAATACCTGCACCCCAGAAAGACCCACTGCTGCATGAGATGTCATGCAGGTACACAAAATAAATACAGTAGTAGCAACTTTAACCTTGGAGGCACTTCCCTGTCCTGCACACTCAAATTATCTCTTTCTTACAGCTAATCAGCTCTCCCTTTGCTTGGTACCTATCCCTACCCAGCTAAATTATTATTCCTTTCATTTATTCTTATTCCTTTTCTTTCGGGCTGTCAGTGTCATTCACACTGGTGAGAGTACCATACTTGGTCCTTATGCATCAGCTCCAGGGTTTCTTTGAGGAATCGGTGACTCCTGTCCTCCCAAAGACAATGCATTTGCCTTCCTGTCAGACCTCTGTTAAGTGATTTTCTGGCAGGTACCTACAAGGCAAAAGACTGTGATCGGCCTGACCAGGCGACTGTGTGTCTTCCGTGTGCTGATGGCACATTCACAGCTGTCGATAACACCATGTCTAAATGTTTCCGGTGCACACGCTGCCGTGCAGGTGAGTTCCTGTCAGAGCTACAGGATCTGAGGAAAATGGTGGTGGGTGAGGGCTGGGGGGCATGGCAAGGTGAGCAAGGGAGCTTGGAAAAGTAAGCAATTGAATGGGTAAGACAGCGTATGGGGACAGATTGGGGACAGCAGGAATGAGCGTTACCAAATTAGTACAGTCTGAGATACAGTTTGCAGGTCTTTTTGGCCTTTTTCTGTGAAAATTAGGGGATAACAATACCTATCATCATAACAGTGCTCTCAGCTGAATGTGAAGGAAGAGGCTGGAGTAATCATTTCTCCTTCCTTTCCTCAGAACTCCAGCAGATAGTAGAGACCCCCTGCACCCCACAGCAAGATACTGTATGTGGCTGTCAGAAGAATCAGTATCAGATTGATTCTGAGTCTGAATTCTTCCAGTGTAGGAACTGCAGCTCGTGTGCCAATGGGATGATTACCAGCTGTGAGTATGGCATGGATATGGCTCCAGTATGGATGTACTGTAGTGGGGTAGACATTTTGATATGCTGCAGTGCCTTGCACTGAAAGGATGGTAGTTTTGGAACAACTCTTGGGTTTGTCTGCCCTCTTTCCCTGGAAAGACTGCCATTTTTTGCCTGCTCTGGCATCAATCCCTGTTTTCTATCATAGTTGCTTTCTTTTGCCCTGGAATGGTTTCTTGGATTTGACTGTTGTGAGGAGCTACTTTCTACTTAATTTTGGTGCCTCTGCCTTGCCTGTCCTGAAGCAAGGTCTTTCTTTATGCTCTAGAGTAGGTTTCCCCTTGCCTTCCTTATTTGTCTGTCTCCTGATGCTCACTGCATTTCCCTTACCAACTGCTGGAAGCACTTTGAATACAATGGATGAAAATACCTCTGGTCCCAGTGCTCTGAACTGCTTGTCAGTCACTTGCTGAACCACCACAGTGTTCTGTGCAGTGTTCTAAAGTAAAGAGCTGCTCAGGTAATGCTGAGCTATACCCAGTGGCTTTGGGCATTACCTTGGGATGATGCCGGTGTCTGGGAGAAGTACTTGTGTTAGCTATCCCAAGGTGCCTCATCTCCAGTCAGGAATCAGAGATCTTAAACAAACACTGCCATCTGTAGTCTAATTCTTTCCATGTCCCTTAAATGTCTTCATGTCCCCTACTGTGGTGACTGAGAAAGCACGAGTCAGTATTGGATGCAACACTGACTAACTTTATTTCCTTGACCAGCTCTTTTAAAGGGTTACACAGGCAGATCTGACCGTGCAGGCAGACAAGATATCATCATTCGTGCCATTCACATGCCAACTGCTCTTCCAAGTTGGCATGTACATACATTCCTTAGTGGCGGTCTTCCAGGAAGGACACATGCTCCCCTCTGAACATCTTACTCAGCTGGTCGTGATCCCTCCAAAAGATACAATTATAATAAATTTAGTCATTGATCTTTAATCATCCAGCAGACCTGTGCTTCCAGTCCAGCTGCTCCCACACCCTACCTTGTCTTAAAGCTATCCTCTCTTCTTTGCAAGCTGCGCCTGATCTCTTTCCCATCTCTTACCTTGCCTAGTGTGAGCTTTGCTGTTTCACTGGTGAATGTGTTCCCTCTGGTGCTCAATCACCTTGCCACAGTTTCCATACTTAAACCTTTCCTCAAGGGTCATCATTGCACACTGTCCTTGAGCAGCTTCCTTCCCTCCTGACTGATGTAGAATTGTTCTATTCCTGTCCCTCACTCACCACAGAAGACATGCTCCTTGTTCTAATACGTTTTCTGCTCCTCTCACAATTTGATGTCCTTCCATCACTGTTCTTGCCTGCTCCTCCCCACACCTGTTTTACTCAGTGTGGAGGTCGGTGGGCTTATGCCACCAGTACCCTCTCAGTTATAGAGTTTATTGAATTATCGTTATTGAAAAGGCCTTCCCCCAGCCATTTCAAATTTACCTGGGGTCTACCTATCCGGGTTGGTCTCCCCGCCTCCTTTGCTATCTGATATACCTTAGCCCTGCTACCTGAAACTGCTGTCCTTAACCACGCCCATGCAGTCCCCCCACTGGTTCTTGCCTCCCCTCTCCCCCCCCATGCTTTCTCCATTTTTCCTGTGACCTTTATAACCCCATGCAGAGGGCAGCTTGCTCTCTCTGTCCCTGGACCCCTTCGTGAGCAGGATTCCTTGTGTTTGTCCTTCCATCTTCGCACGTGGTTGGAATAAAGCCTCGCGGGATTTCCATACAGAAAGCCTTCCTGATTTGCTTCTTCGTGTGCTGCAGTATCTGTGTGAAAGCTATCCGGCAAGACTGTGTGTAGGTGTTAGCAGCTGCATTGTGCCTGGCAGTGCCTCAGAAGAGGTGGTGCCTGGGAAGGCAGCATAATTTTAAATACCCCAGAAACACACAGACTGCTGTTGCAACTCAGGCTCTCCTCCTGTGACTTGCTTAGAAGTGATAGTTCTTTCATTTCTTATCCCTTCCACTCACAACATCAGAAGAGTGGTTATGTGTCCCATGGCTTGAAGTGATTTCTCCCTGCCCTGCACTGACTTCCTCATCAGTCCCAGCTGCTCAGGGAGCACTTCTCCCTCATCTTGGCCTGACTAATGTGGTTTCCCCTTCCTGTCATGCTTGAACTTGAGTGACTTTTCTTGCTTTTTGTGCATTAGACTAATTTCAGCTGCACTGTAATTATAGTCCCTTTCCAAGCCTCTACAGAGGTTCCCACCTACAGGACAGTGGCATTCTTATTTTTATTACTTTTATCCTCCCCCAACTGTTTTTAAATGTAAGCCAAATCCTTTTTCTCTTCTCCAGTAACAGTTTTCCAGGATAATCTCTCATCCATCTTGGAGTGGATTTGGATTTTTTTTCCTTTTATTTTCTTTTCTGTCCAGATTATGGCAACAGTTTCTGGTTTGGTTTTTTTTTTTTCTGCAGGTTCAAAGAACAGAGATGCAATTTGCAGGTGTAAGCCTCAGTTTTTCCTGTCACGTAGTAATATTTGCAAGCCTTGCAACAGGTGAGCTTTTTTACTCTGTATGCACCACCACTGAGTAGGAGAGACAGTAGGAGCTTCAGAGGGGGAGGAAATTCTTCTCACGGCTTTTTCTGTCTAGACATAACTTTACAACACTCTAATTGCCTTTCTGGGGCAATTAGGTCTTCCTCTCTGCCACCCCCAGTCTCTTCCATGTAGGCATCAGCCCACTGAGAACCCAAAGTCACTAGTCACACTGCATTGCTCTGCTTTGCAGGCTCACCTTGACTTGTCTGTTAATTAGGATGGCTGCAAATGGCTAGTGTTTCATTACACGTGTGCTCACCTCTCTGATTCGCTCTTTCAGCTGCAGTGGAGAAGAATGCTTGCAGTGCCATAGCCCAGTGACTACCTCACCGACTTCATCTGGGCTTAGTGAGTACTCAGGGGACTGAGGGGCAGTGGCACCTTTTCACTGTGGGCTGTTGTTCTGTTAATGCTTTTTGTAAAGGGTTATATTTTCCACCTTGTCAAATCATTATCCTTTTTCTCCCTACCATTTGCAAATCTTCACTTGCTGCTCTTCCTCTAGCATTTACCTCCTCCTTTCATAGTCACTCATGCATTTGCTCTCTTCCTTTTGTCCAGATGGAAACCTTGTACTTGGCATCCTTGTTGCAATATTTGGAGTTATCTCTATCCTCTGCGTTGCACATAAAGTAGGGAAGCTGGTCCAGAAAAACAGGGTAGTGTCGTCTTTCTACTCCTGTGGTGAGTACAGCAGCATGTGCAGTGATATTGATTGGGATAGACAGTTTTCTGTGTGGTTTTGTGTGAGGGAAAAAGTGGGATCCCCTTACTCTGCTCTGCTGCAAGGCCAGAGTAGCACAAGAACTAAACGGCCAAGGCTCTTGTTACAGTTCTGCATCCAGGCCCATAGCTGTGACTGGAAGTGCATGTGAGCTTATTTCTGGGATGTGTATTTTGCTGTAAAACATTTTTGAGGGCAGGATTGTGAATAGCAACTTTCCTGTTCTCTCTGGGATGAGAGGAAGTGAAAATAATTTCTGCTTTCTGTTCTTTTCTTTCTTTGAAGTTTCTTTGCCACAGACAACCAAGGAGCCAGTATCAGAGGTGAGCAAGATGATGGGTATAAGATCTTACCTTCCACTTCCAAATATGTTAGACTGGGATCCACAGTAATATTTTTTCCCTTGGGCTGTGTTCAGACCTTGTATTTGCAAGTGAGCTGAGTAATAGGGCTGTTTAATTCACAAGTCTTTTCCTGTAAAGGGTGGAGCCAGTAACACTTTACTTCCCCTCTTCTAGGGGATGTATGGCACTCCCCAGGCAGGCCTGCTAGGCCGAGGGCCTGAAGGAGAGCCACACAAAGAACACACACAGACGCAGCAGGAGAGAGAGCAGGAAGAGAGAGGGCAGAGCCCTCCGACTTTATTTATATGTTTTCACACATCACCGTGGATTGGAGGTAGAAATCACCACCTCCTATAATCCACTTGGTCAAAGTATTTGTCAATCATATTTCTCCATCCGGTATACCGGAATTCGTAAACACAGATACAATTTAGGAAAACATAGATAATAGAGAGAAAACAAGTCATGGCCATGAGAGAGAAAATCTAACAAGAAAACACTGAACACTGCAAGTCAAAGCAACAGGGATGCTTTTCAAACTCCTGGCTTTGTGCTTTTCTCTTTCTGGATGCATTTTGTTCAGATGGTTCTTAATCCCCTTTTCTCTCTGTGTACTCCAAGCTTGGAGGATTTAATTAATTTTACTTCAGATCTTGACTCCACAAGCCTCTGAGTGCTGCTTCACAGTGCTATCTCAGGCCCAAGGTAACTCTGCAAATAAGAGGGCCCAGCTGAGGTGGGGTTTCCACAGCCTTACAGAGGTGGCTGATGGGAAAGGTGGCATGTGGAGCTTCTAGAATGGTGGTCATTTTGGGTCCCAGCCTTAATTGATTTTGTAAAGAAATATTTTTTTTCCAGACTACTGTTTTATGGTGCTAAAAGAGAGTTAAACACTTTGAGTTCTGCCGGAAAGAAATGTTTGGTGTCTTCTGCTGAAACAAAGCACGTAGGAAGAATTGAAATCTCAGCACCTGCTCTCCACCTATCTTGGATAAATTTTAGCGTATAAAGCTAGTGGTTACTTGCAGGAGACAGGTGTATTGTGCTGCTGTGGGTGATTCTGAACTATGTCATGTGTCTTTCAGGTTGAGGAAAGAAAGGAAATTTCCATCCTTCTTCCTGAGTCCCAGAAGGAAACAGAATTGCCAGTGACTGCAACCCCATCTGCACCTCTGCTGCAAAGTTCACATGAGTTACCAGACTGTGTCAGACCTGCCAGGAAGACACAGCTTCCAGACAGTAAGTGAAACTCCCCCATTCTTTCCTCCTTCCCCAGTCAAACAAGAACCTAATAATGCAGATGCAGTTAGGAGTACGCTGGACAGACCTTACCCAGTGTACATGCACGGCACAGTACAAAGGCAGAAGCGTGCCCAGGACCCGTGAGACTCTCTGTGCTAAATATCTGTGCAAGGCCTTTCTGTTGTCCCTTTTCCCTACCGGCAAAATGGACTGTCGTATGTGTTGACATGCTGTCAGTTTCAAGGCCTCTGGGGCAGTGACCCAGAATAATTTCAATAATTCATTCATTTTCAAGAATGGATGGCAGCAAGGCCCTAAGCATATGTGCTTGACTCTGCTCATAACCTTATACAAGAGCATATGGAAACATTCCCATTAAATTTTGAGGGATAAGAGCAAGTCTGGACATCACATGAGTCCGTGATTACTCTGGAGAACTGGCGAAGACTTGAACAAGAGGGGGGGCAATGCAAGATCCCAGGGCACCCTCCAGCCCTGGATTAGTCACGCTCTCCTTGAGGCTGCAGAACCTTGTTCTCACCGTTCTGCCTCTCTTTTCACAGACCCTGCTATTCTGTACACCGTGGTGGATCACGTGCCGCCATCTCGGTGGAAGGAGTTTGTGCGGCGCCTGGGTCTGAGCGACCACGACCTGGAGCGGATTGAGCTGGAGCACCGGCGCTTGCGAGATGCCCAGTATGAAATGCTCAGACTGTGGAAACTGCAGCTGGGCCGTGCTGCCACTGTGGAGCACATCAGCTGTGTTCTCAACCAGATGGAGCTCAGTGGCTGCAGTGATGCTGTTCAAGAGGCTTTGCTAAGCCAGAACTCTCCTCAGCCTTGCAGTCTCCACAACCATCTTTAATCTCTTTCTGCTTTAGCTGCCTTTGACTCTTAAGAGGGGATCATAGCTCTCTTCCTTTCCCCATATCTCCTCATCTTTCTAGCACTTGTCAGCTGGGGTTTTGGAGACAGCAGTAGATTATGCTGGAGGAAGGCTGAGGTTTGCTTCTTAACCACCATGTAGTTCAAAACCTTTAAGCCACGGCAGACCTTTGCAACACCTCCTTTCCCAAGGAGGGAAAGCACCTCATAAAGGAAGTGGTGTGTGACCAAGATGCAAATAGGAGCTGAGTGACTTGATCATAGATCAGCTTCTATGGACAAGTTGTTGCCGAAACTGGTGCTCCACACATTATGTGGTGGGTTAACTTGTAAAGTGATTTGGTTAAGCTGACTGTTCAGATGTTAAAGTACTCACTCACTTCTTGCAGATCTCTTTTTCTGTGAGATCAACCAGTTGAAGTGGCTCATATTGCAGCCTTTTGATTGCTAAATCAGACTCAGAGGAAGTGGTGGGAGGATGTGCCTGTTTCTGGCAGTAGGAGAGGATTGCCCCCTCTCGGAGTCAACTAGTAGTAACTAGTAGGTATCAGTGTGGCAAAAGACTCCTGGAGATTCAGAAGTGTTGATGCTCTCTCTGTGAGAAACAGGAGGACATTATCCTTTCCACACCATTTCCTTCAGGTTCCAGAGGAGTAAGAATTCCAAGCCAGTGAGTCAGATGAGAGGGTTGGTGCTTTTTTTCTCAAGTTTTTTTTCTGTATCTAGAAACCATGTAAGTTAGCATTAACAAAACACCTGCCTGTGTGTTTGTCCAAGTGCAGGGTGGGAAGGAGTGTGTGCATCTGCCTGGGTGAGGTGGTACCTATGCACCGGGTAGGATGAGCACCTCTGCAAATCTCTGCTTGCACACAGGTCGGTAGGCTCGTGTCTACCTGCGTAACATGCTGTGGATGATTCGACAAATCTAACTGCAAATGGGACTGTGTATGTGTCTGTCTAGATATTTTAGCAGCTGTTGAATAACTTCACACTACTTCCTGGACTGCATTCTGTGATTGCTACTGGGGTGTGGGAGCCATTCAGTACCATCTCCAGGCTCTCCCTATCACTTTCTCACTGGAATTACCCTGGGTGAACCAGATGTAGAAAAAATCAATTAGCCTGCACCGGGTGCAGGTCATCCACACGTTTGTAACATGGAATTTTTTAGCCTCTAATCCCTTGACCAGAGAGAAACCTTCTACTGTAAATACACTAAATGTTCTGAATTAAAATGAATATTTTTAACTCTGTTCTGGTTTTGCTCATATCAGCTTCTTTTTTGTGGCTGGGGGCAGAGAAGAGGAATAACTTCGAGAAGTGACAAGAGTGAGTGGCTTGGTGGTCTCAGGTATTTTAAAAAAAATCAAAATACCCAAGTTTTATGTGCTTTGGTATGTAAAACCTAGCTGATCTCAAGTCAAAAGAAGCTAGCTGAGGGCAGGAAGTAGGACTGAAATTAAATCCAGTTGCAGGTCTTCTCAAATATTCAAGAATATGAATGCCAGCACATTTAGAGTGGATTTTTAAACAATATACAGTGAGTCATTTGGATTTGTATCTGGCTTTTTAAACAGGAAAATACCTTTAAACAAAAGAATAATAATAGGTTATACTTTAATGTTAATCTTACATGTTTTTGTCTGAGGAACCAAAGCACCATGTTAAATAAATAAGGGCTATTCCTATTCCACTTGAAAGTTTCCTACTTGAAACTTGGAAGTTCCTGACAGTCAGCGACAAAGCCAGGAACTGAAGTCAGTTTTAATTCCCAGTTTGAGGCTTTGTTTTCCTATGCCTACATCCTCTTTTAATTGAGGATGATTTTGTTGTTGTTTCTTTTTTTAATCAGAGACAGCACAAAGCTCACTGTAATACACTTTCTCTTTCATAATTTGTGTTCAACAAGCACAACAGTATGATAATTATTAGAAGTACATGCTGTAGATTGAAAGTACTTGAAGTGGGGAAACTCTCAGAAGTCTTTTCTAGGTATAGTTTCTAAACCTTCGGGTTTTTCCCCCACCTCAAACCATGGAACACATAATTTAAAATCCATATGTTTCAAAGCTTGTGGCACAAGATAAGCCAAAAGCAGCAGGCCCCAGGCCACTGCTTGGTTGCCAGTGGCTTCATGCAGGAATTTTACAGAAATCCATGGCTATGAGGCGTTTCAGTGAATGCTGAAGACCCTTTCAAGGTAACAAAGGTGACTTGGATGTGAAGATGGGACTGGAGGCTCCTCATGCTGCTGCCTCTGAGCCTGGACAGAGCAGCCACCAGAAAAACGCACCTGTTCATGTAATTTCATTTATTTGTCTTTATTACTAATGGAGTACCTAATGCCGAAGCAATGATGCCTGTATATAGAACATTTACATTATAACTGTACTGCATCCAGCTCAGGTGCCCCAACATAAGGAGGACATGGAACAGTTGAAGCAAGTCCAGAGGAGGCCACGAGGTTGGTAAGAGGCCTGGGGCACCTCCCGTAAGAAACAGGCTGGGTCTGTTCATCCTGGAGAAGGTTCTATGGAAACCTCCCAGCAAGCTTCCAGTATCTGAGGAGTGCTATGGGGGAGCTGGAGAGGGACTCTTGGTCACTGTTGATGCCCGTAAAGATAGGCGAGAAATGAAACCCCATATACTGATGTCTATAGAGCAGTGCTGGAGGTGAGGGGGATCTTTCCACCTAACTCACCCACCCTTGTCAAGTGCTGTGGTTTATTTATGCCATCAGTATCGCTGTGTCATTCTAACATCATCACATACGTGTCAGAATTAATTTACACACGGTCATGTCATGATCACAAATTGTTCCTCTGCACTGCACCTGCGCTTTCTGAATTTTGGTGATCTTGAAAGCTCAAGGTCTTCCTCGCATCTGAACTTTTCAACTTTGACTTCGGAGCATGCAAAAGTTACAGTGTCCTTCGGGTTTTTTTGGATCTAATCCATCTAAATTCCTCGTTTTGTGGCTAATTTGCTTTACATTTGTCAACTTTCCATCCTGCTGCTTCTTGATATGGCTATGCTTATCTACTTTTGAGACTATCCACCTGGGAGTTTTATTTGTCTAGTCATTAAGTGGTTAGTAAATCACACAGTAGTCAGTAAACAGTTATGATTTAGGTTGCATAGGTATAGAAGATTATGATCAAGGTTTTATTGGTATATCGTAAGTTGTATACACAATCTTGTTGTCTTGACCCAAGCCACATAGGCATCACTGTAGTGATAGAAGAAGTAAA
This sequence comes from Pomatostomus ruficeps, assembly GCA_013400735.1. Taxonomy (NCBI): domain Eukaryota; kingdom Metazoa; phylum Chordata; class Aves; order Passeriformes; family Timaliidae; genus Pomatostomus; species Pomatostomus ruficeps. The sequence continues at coordinate 12,352 of VYZT01055017.1, read as the reverse complement.
TTGAAAGAGGGGAAATTTAGGATGGATATTAGGAAGCAGTTCGTTACTGAGGGCGGTGAGACACTGGCGCAGGTTGCCCAAGGAGGCAACCCTGGCAGCGTGCAAGGCCAGGCTCGACGGGGCTTTGAGCAACCTGGCCTGGGGGAGGTGTCCCTGCCCTCGANGCCCGGCCGGCGCGCGGGGGAGCGGCAGTCATCCCGCGCCGCGCTCCCGGCGCATCCCGGCCCGGCCCGGCCCGACATGGCCCTCAACAAGTCCATGCACGCCCGCAACCGCTACAAGGACAAGCCGCCCGACTTCGCCTACCTGGCCGGCAAGTACCCCGAGTTCCAGCAGCACGTGCAGACCACCCTGGCGGGCAGGGTGAGGTACGGCCGGGGCGGGCCGGGGCGGGTGGGTGGCCCCCGGGGTCCGACCCCCGGCACCCGTGACTGCTCTGCGTGTGCCTTTCAGCCTGAATTTCAAGGATCCCGAGGCCGTGAGGGCTCTGACGTGCACGCTCCTGAAGGAGGATTTCGGGCTGACGATCGACATCCCCGTGGAAAGGCTCATTCCTACCGTCCCCTTGAGGCTGAACTACATCCACTGGGTGGAGGATCTCATCGGCCACCAGGACGCTGAGAAGCAAACCCTGAGGCGAGGCATTGACATAGGTACTTGGCAAAACTTAATGTTCAATTCGTTATTTATCACCAGTGACAGCAGCAGATACAATTTCTTGCACGTCCACAGAAAAACGTCAAGTTTGAGGAACAAAGAGATGTGATCTATGCTCACCGTGGTGAAAGGCAGTCTGAGCTCCACAGGTGTTTCATGTGCTTTCTGGGTGGACAGGATTTCTCTGCACAAACACAAGAACGCTATAATGGCAGACAATTATTTGGCTTTTTGGGGCCTTGAACTCTCTTGAGTGCAGCTTTTGTGGTATACAAAAACTGTGCTTCTAGAAACGCAGGCAAAAATGTCATTCTAAAAGAATTAAAAAGTGTTTCTTCTCAGTGTTTTAACTAGCGAATTATGTTTTGTTGCTAATTTATTAATTTTGCTTTTAGATGTCTGCACAAGAGAGTTTCTGAGTTGCATGGCAATATTTTTTTAGTGTTCCACTTAATAACATTTTTTTCCTGTTGTTATAGGTCCATATGACAGGTGAATGATGTGCCCTTTTTAAACTTCAATTTTTATTTTAATTTATTTCAATGTAGTTATATTCACAAGCTGAATTGTAAAGGAGGTAACCAGGACAACTGTTAGCTAAGCTATGTTTTGGTTGTAAATGGTCAAAGATTTCTTGTTTGTTGTTGAAAACAAAGTGTGTTTTAAGCTGGACTAAGCATCAGTAACTGGATGATATTGTCCAGTATAGCTGTTCAGTTTCAGTCTGGATTATCAGGACAATATCTAGATTAGGCAGCAGAAAAATGTCAACAGTCAGTAGAGATGTGAATTTATAAGATGCACACTAATGGCCATAATTTGGTTTTGATTAGAAATAAAAAAAAAGGCAAGCTCCATAAGAACTTTCACACACAAATAATAAACTTGGCGTTTGGATTCCCATCTTTGGTTATTCTTTATGGATGATTTAAAAGGCACCAGTGATAGTACATTTGAATTTAGTTCACATCTTTTATTTTGTCAGTAGAATCTTCCTTTACGGTTTCAAAGGCTTGATTTCAAAGACTGTTTTGTGCTGAAGAAAACTTATAATGAAATTGAGAGAAGTTGGAATTACCTTTCTAACCTGTTTTAATGCTTGACATTAAAGTTACAGAATTCCTCAAAGCTGGTGTTCAGTAATCTCTATTACTGTGCCAGATTTTACATTTCTGTTTTCTTGGCATCTGCTAGCATGACTTTTTGTAATGGAATTTTTTGTTCTTCTGTAATTTACTGACTTGTATTTTTAGCTGGAGTTGTGCTGGATACCAGGTTTGTATCATCACATGGTGTGTCCACAGCTGCTTTCTTCTATAAATTTTAAATTTCTTATCCAGCATCTATGCATTTGATATTGGTTTTCATTTTTGAAAATGATGTCCATGAACTTCATCGTGGTGGGTGGCTGAGTAGAAGAGACAGATCCTTTTATGTCCTCCACATTCTGCAAAATCTTTAGTTTGAGTTTGCATGAGTTTTGATGTTCCAGCTTTGGAAAAAAAGTTATCCAAGAGGGACTTGACAGAGGTGCTGGAATTAACCCCTTGGTGTTGTGTACTGACAGATGTAGTTATTGATGTTTTACTAAGTCAGTATAACATTCTCAATACATGTCTAAACTCACATATTGAGGTGGTGGGATATCTTTCCCTTTTCTTGTATCCATTTCCTTTAATCCTGAATTTGGTTATCATTGATAGTTTGATTAAATATGCCATAATTATTTTGTGCTAGCGTCCCTTTATTTTTTGCCAAGTTTTTATCTATCTTTTTTGATATCTTAATTGACACTTAGATTTCTTTAATAGTTCTGGACATTAGAGAAAGACAGTTTGGTGGACCAGAATCTTTTTGATGGTTACTGTATACAGCGAAGTAAATTATTTGTGATAGATGATAGAAAAATGCAAAAGAGAAATTTATTTGTGGTAGGGTTTTTGTTTTAGTAAAACCAGAATGCATTTGACTTTCTGTATGTAAAATAACCACTGTTATATAGAATAAAAATATTAAAATGAAGTTGATAGTTTACTAGAAAATTTATTACAGATTATTACATTCTTGTATTACTAAAAGTGCATATTTGACAATACTATTTTTCAAATTATGAAAATAAAGTTCACTCAAGAATTGAGTAGTAGATGATCAGTAATCACTGTTTTATTGAAGTTAGTTCTTTCTGGTGTAATAAGTACACAGTTAACAGCCACAATGTGTATAACACCAGAGGCTTATTTTGCCTTTTTCATGGATTTTCACTTCTGCAGGAACAGGGGCATCTTGTATATACCCATTACTTGGAGCAACTTTGAATGGCTGGTATTTCCTTGCAACTGAAGTGGATGACATGTGCTTCAATTATGCCAAGAAGAATGTGGAACAGAATAACTTGTCTGATCTTATAAAAGGTACAATGTAATAAGGTATTTAGTAGCATACGAATTTTGTGACATATTTTTTCCATGTTCAGTGGCCTATCAAAATGTGTATTCCTTCCAAATACATGCTCAGTTCTTTTTAGTGGAGCAGAATATTTACTAAAGTCAGTGTATGCTTAAGCCAAAAAGGCACCTTGTCTAGCATGGGATGTGTGGATAGAGAAATATTTTTCCTTACAAAAATCTGAAAGGTAAACTTCACCCTGGGGTGGTTTTATCTCTGTATTCCTTGTTTGTTACTGAAGTATTTTTTAGTGTTTGGGCTATTTCTGCTGGTAGGAGACCTGGAATGCTCTCCTTAGATAACTGCATGACACTGCCACAAAGGTGCAGAGAGTTCTTCGTACTCACTTTTTAAATGGAATCCTAACACTGTCTGTGCTAGCAGCAGCAGTATGCCAGGCTTGGTTTGGGAATGAGCTTGGAAAATTTTCTGTAGGAACTAGTGTACTAAAAAGCACATCCATTTATGAGCTCTGAATAAAAACTTTTGGAAGCGTCCTTTTGAACAACATGTTCAAAACGTGTCTGTTGTCCATGAATTGTTGTGAAGATCCAGAACCTGATGTGGAGAGCAGTGAGAGTTTTCTGTTGGATTTTTGGTGGTGTTCTGATGTTTCACCATACTGGAAAAGCAGCTGGCAAAGGAACAGGCCTCATGTGAAGCTTTAGTCCCTGTAGTTGAAAGGACTTAAAGCACATTTGTGGTTGTACTGGAGAACTTGGTATAACTCAGGCAGTCCATGTTGTTTTAAACACATTCATGATGTTCTGCTGCTGTGTATGAACATATAGGCTGTTCATGTGCTAAGCCAACCTGAAATCTTTATATACATGGTGGTATTTGTTACATCTCTTTTGTAGAAAGCATTGTTTAGAAAGTACACGTTTTATACAATGCATAACATAAATAGCATGTTAGATAAAATATGAAGTTCCTTACTGACCAAATTCACCTTTTCTAATAGTGGTTAAGGTACCACAGAAGACTCTTCTAATGGATGCACTGAAAGAAGAATCTGAGATCATTTATGATTTCTGCATGTGCAACCCTCCCTTTTTTGCCAACCAGTTGGAAGCGAAGGTAACAAACTCCGTGTTGTATGCACTTCAGTAGTCAGTGGGAAGGTAGCAACAATTTAACCTCTTGACTTGGGGAAGGTTGAGTGGAAAATCCCAAATCATTATGAAATAGCATTTGAGTCTTCTCCCTCCTCATCCCCTAGCCTGTAAAGGAGTTTTGAAAACTTAACTGTTACCCTTCCTCAAGTGGAGGATGAGCTGTAGCATTCTTTCACAAGTTCTTAGAAAATTAGCTTGGAAAGTAGACAGCTAGTAAATCTGATACCAGGTGCCTGCTGCAAAACAGTGGTATAGAGGAATTAGTTCCTGGAATTTTGCTTAACTGTATTTCTCATTTCCTTAGTGATGTAGGCAATATTGTACAGGTCTGGCAATACCCACTGCATCTAGTCAGAAATGTATAATACAGGGCAGTAGAAAAAAGGTTTAGGATTCAGTTAAACACTATAGATTGTAATTGCATAGATGCACTTAGTCAGCATGTCTTACATGTATTGCAACCACATATTTCATATTAGCAGCAGCCTGATGTGTGACAAGTAGCTTACCTAGGTTTGAGATTGTAGAGAATTCACTCAGATAAGTTTATTTTGAATGGATCTTTGTTGTCCATGGTTCTGATGGGGGGAGGATGAGTAGAGGTGGTGGTGCTTGATACCCTCTAAAGATTGCAATAGAAAGCAGTGTACAAAGCAGCATAACATTTAATTAAATGTTCATTTCAAATGTTTTTGTTTTCTAATCCAGGGAGTCAATTCTCGAAATCCACGGCGTCCCCCTCCCAGTTCTGTGAATACAGGAGGGATCACAGAAATCATGGCTGAGGGAGGAGAACTAGAATTTGTCAAAAGAATTATTCATGATAGTCTCCAGCTTAAAAAGAGGTTACGGTAAGTGTTTTGTTCCAGTTAAAAACCCCCAAACTGACACCTTTTATCTTCATCTTTGGCAGAAGTCATGCAAAAAGGTTATTTTCAGTATCACTGTGGTCCAGTGATACCTGCTTGGTTTGTTTGATGATACTTACACATGCAATTGTTCCTGAGCAGCAATTAGAAGTTATTGCTGGAGGTATTTAAAGGCAGAAGACAAAAAAAGCCTATACAAGTGACACTTGTAGCTTGCAGCAAAATTAGCACATTTACCTGATAAATACAGGTCAGAGTTCATTCTTAAGGGCTTTTGGGATGAAAGAGATTTTGTGACATTGCCTAGTTACCTGTTGATCACCTAAAAATTTCTGTCTTTTCCTGGCTGAATTTTGGTAACTTGTGGCTTTGCCTTCTAAAGGACACTCTTGTACTGAGTGCTGTCTTGGGTGAACATAAGCTGTAATAAAAAATGCAGTAAAGCCTTCCTTTGAACACCATAAACAGATGGCACATCTTCAGTTTTCTGATTATCAGGCTTTCACTCCCCCAGTGTTGGACAAAACTGTCCCTGGATAACTGGGAAATCTTAAGTTTTGTACTTCAGTATGTTATATTCATGAATAAGCTTTTTTTGGAGCCAGTCATCAAAAAATATGGAAGATGGGGTTGTAGGGCTCCAATAATAATTGAGATGAAGAACAGAGCTTCATCTAAGGTAATGTTTGGAGATTCTGAAGACATGGAGCTGGGTGGAAGGATAAGGTTCGCTAGAAGTGGGAAAATAGCTGTCTTTTTTTTTTACCTGATTGTTTCCTTATGAAATATGGGTTATGTGATGGAAACCTGGATAAGATATGAGTGAGCACAATTACGTGCCAATAGGTGGTTATTCCTTTTTATTCTGATTCATTCTCCAAAGAAAGTGGAGAAGTTGAAACAAATTTTAGTAAGGTGTAACATCTTTCCCATAACCGAAGTTGTTCTTAGAAACAAGATTCCTGATTGTTCAGGTGTTGTTTCAATAATACTTCTAATGTATTTCCTAAAAGCTTAAAAAGATTTCCCTGTCCAGTCTGTCTTTGGACCTTCTGTTCTGAATTTTGTTGTACTATGTCCTAGTCACGCTGTTTAAGTGTGATTTTTGCTCTTGTTTTGGTTTTAAGTCTCCTATTGGTTTTGCAGCTTTCTGATCCAAGTAGTTCTTATTGATAGCTGTCATTTTCAGTTGGTCTCTATTTGTAAAACACTTTTTTAATGTGTGCTTTGCAGATGGTACAGTTGCATGTTGGGGAAGAAATGCAGTTTAGCACCACTGAAAGAAGAACTTCGAATCCAGGGGGTGAGTTTGCATAGAGTCCATATATATCCTGCCTGTTTTCTATACAGTATGTAGTATGCTTTAATGCATATGGGTAATTATTGTTGAATTATTTCACCGAGTTTTTATTACAAAAACAAACTGCAATTCCTTGTTAGGGAAACAATTGAGGTTTAACTCTTGTAGATTCAAAACTGACAGATAACTAGCAACTACTGTCTCCAAATTTTTGTCTTTAGCACATATTACAGCATGTCTTCATTCTAGAAGATTCAGGGTTTCTGCTTTAAAATAGCCTTAACAAGACTGCAGTAAAAAAACCCCACCAAAATAAACAAAAATCTAGCTTTCTTTCCTCTTAGCTCACATGAAATCTAGCAATTTGGTTGATAAAAGAAATAGAAACATGATTTAAGTGACAGGATTGCTTTGTTTGTGTTCAATTCTGACACCAAGTAAAAATGAAACCTTGTGCTAATATTCTCATTAAAGAGGGCTATGCAAAGGATTTCTTGATGACTTTCTTGAGGAAGTATACCCTTTGTATGGGAATTAGTAAAGAAAATAATTGTGAGAACTGTGCTTGTATATAGTGTATATATCTCCCAGGAAAGAGAACACATGGTGAATTAAATTCCCAGAACGATGAAAGCAGATGCTGAGCTAGACACAAAATTTCAAGTATCTGATTTTCTTCTCTGTCCTTGAACTGTTGCACATCAGTTTTAGTAAAGTGAGAGAGGGCCCTGACACTTCTGAGCCATGTCAGAAAAACCCTCCATTTGTGTAATGAGAAAATATGCTTTGAAAATGTGTGCTGTAAAACAGTGTTGTTTATTAATCTGAAATAATGTATTGCTTCTTTGCATAGGTTCCTAAAGTCACTCATACTGAATTCTGTCAGGGACGCACCATGAGATGGGCACTGGCCTGGAGTTTCTATGATGATGTACAAGTACCTGTAAGTAGCTTAATTCTGGTTTCCTTGTGATTTTCTGTGCCCCTCACTTGAGGAAGGGGCTAATGAGCTGTAACTACTGTGATACCAACTATTCTTCTTCAGACTGGACTATTGGATGTGCTGGGCTGTATGGACAGTGGAATTTCTTAGACAGCTGCCAGTCTGTTAGCAGTTGTGACATGTGATTCATGAGTGACCCTTGTTGAGGGTGGAGAAAGGAAGCCATTCCTGTGGGTTTCAGTGAAAATAAAGATCATTTGTGACATACCTCAAATAGCAGTTTAGTAGTAATAAAAATATGCTAAGTTTGGGGCTGGATTTGAATTTAAACTTCCCTCTGAGAACTCAGTTTTAATTTAACATGTGGATTCTGTTACCAAATAGGTATGACCACGTCTAACTCAGACTTGCCTACATGAATGTAAGTGGAGCTTGTTCACCTTAAATGTGAGCCAGTTGATTTTTTGGATCTCGATGTTTGTATATTTGAATATAGGTATAGACAATAACCAGTCTTCAGGAAGATGCAAGTAGACCTTCAGTGCACTTGGATCAAAATGTGAATATTGGCAGTTGGCCTCTGTTCCCAAGAGCAGCCACACTTTCTCAGCTCATGGAGAGCTAATAGTTTGAAGCAACCAATGAAGCTTTTTGCCTAATACCTGAAGACAAACTCCCTCTGTCCATCAGGCTAGCATAAAGTGCATGATCCTGCTAGCTGGTTTGAGTGTAAAACTCCTGGGGGTGATGTGGAACACAGGCCATGTGAATGACTGCTTAGTGGCTTACGTTACACTCTTAATCCTTATGGAATCATGGTCTTCTGAGTACAAAAGTCACCCCACTAATACTGCATAGCCTTGTAATTTTTTTCTTTCTTTCTTCTTCTAGTCACCTCCCTCTAAAAGAAGAAAACTAGAAAAACCACGAAAACCTATTACATTCATGGTTTTGGCTTCTACAGTCAAAGAGTTATCCATCAAAGCTGCAGCTATGGGCTGGGATGCTGTAGAAGCTATTGCTGTGGTTAGAGCCTGGATAGAGAAGATTCTCACTGATCTGAAGGTACAGTATATGAAGTATTAGATGTTAAAACAACGCCCTAATTGAAAGCATAACTATGAGAGGATCGTATGAAATTCTGCTGTTTTCTGCAATAGGTTCAGCATAAACGTGTTCCCTGTGGAAAAGATGAAATTAGCCTCTTTGTGACTGCCATTGAAAACTCCTGGATTCATTTGAGGAGAAAGAAACGGGAGAGAATAAGGCAATTACGAGAACTTCCTCGAGCTTCTGAAGATATTCTGCAAGCAATGGAGGAGGAAAAGAGCAGCCAGAAGAGCGTGAGCAACAACTTGGACTGTGAAAACCCCAAGACTGAAGACTCTGAAATGGGGTTTATGGCACCTGATGAGGATGTCCAGATGACAGCACGTGATGAGCTATCAGAGGAATCTGCTGCCAAAGAAGAACACAGTGATCTTGTGAAGGAAGAGGAGATGGAAGCAAAGCAGGGAGAAACATCGCTTGGCAAAGGTTCTGGTGATGCAAAGGAGGAACCTTGCCCTTCAGAGGAAGCTAGCAATCTGACAGTGGAAAAAGAGCAGAGCCCTAAAGAAACTAGTGGGGGTTTTCTTTTCAAGTGTTTAATGAATGTGAAGAAAGAGGGAAATGATGTAGTAGTAGAAATGCACTGGGTTGAAGGACAGAACAGAGACTTGATGAACCAGCTGTGCACATACTTACGGAACCAAATTCTTCGACTTGTTGCTAGTTAGCTCTTTTTCCTACTTTGGTAAAGTAGGTCTGTCCTCAAATTTTGTAAACTACTTTTAATGAATTAAAGATTTCAGATAGCAAAACCTGTTTTTTCCCCCTTAAAAAAAAAAAAGAGTAGAATGAAGATAGATGTCTCCTTTAATATTTTAAATAGATTTTTCAAAGATGCAAAGAGGACATGAAGTGATGGGGAAGTAATAAATTTCGTACTGCAGTTATAAAACTACATGTTGAAGTGAAACGTGTATGCTGTAAGCATTTTAAGTATCAGCAGTGCTTATTCTGGTCTTTTTCTGGCACAATAGAATTATATATTGTTACTAAGTAGAAATCTTTACTGAGTTATTTTCTTCAATTTTTTTGCAGTACTAATACAGGAAATGGTTAGTCTGTGATGGGAATTGTTTCCTGCAGGGACACATCTTTAGGAGAGGATTTGAGTATGCCTCTCTTCTCTTTAATGTATCTAACTTTTGGTCTACAGAGTAGCAGAATAGATACATTCTCCAAACGTCAGTTCATTAAAATAATTGCTTTAGGAAAAAATGTGTGTTGTATTTGTCTGGTGCTTGGGTTTTGAAACACAGAAGGGCCTACTGTTAACATCTGGTTTTGTCAACTTGAACAATGAAAGAAGCTTTTTGAGCTGCTTGATTTAAAGAAGGTTAAAATATGTTGACTCTTCCATTAGACCATCCCTTATGCTTACTCAGATATAAATTGTCTGAAATGACAGCAGTATTCTTAAAGAATTTGACTTCATTTAATCTTAAGTGATTGCTTTAATGACAGGAATGAAAGCACATGCTCTTCTTCAAGGGCCAGAAGTTTAGTCTGCAGGACAAGGGTGGGTACAGAAGCTTTAGGTTTTTGCAAAAGGGAAGACATCTGGAGTGAAGACAGTTGCTTCCACACCGTGGTCCTGTTTATCACAGGCTGTTTTCCAAGTGTTTCTGGGCCAATGAGCTGTGAGAAGAGAGGGACATGGGTCTTGGATGCCTCAGAGAGGATGTGTGTATGTGTTTGAGATTATGAGCACCAGTCCTGCTTCATGTGAAGTCAACTTCGTAAGCTGTGATCCATTTCTCTGAAGAGATACAGAACATGGAGAGCTGTCCTGAGAGAGTGGGGTGTGTGTGTGTGTTACCCAAAATAAAACAGTGCTGGCCAGAAGGAATTAACTGCATGTGTTCATGCTCCTGGAACTGCTTTCAAATTTTTGCTGTCCTTATTTTTGGAAAGATCAGTATATTTTGTTCAGTTGAAATTAAAAGCAACTTAGAAAAGCCTTATTTTTTGATATAATGCTTCTTTGCACTTCTGTGGGTGACGGACAAGGACATGCATTTCTCGGGTATTGCAGAATTTTCATAGAACTGCTCCTGATACTCCTATTGCTGAGGAGAGGTAAAAGCAGTCCTACTCTTGTAGAACCTGAAACAGCTATTTTGGCGTCAGAGCCATGAGAAAGAGCAAACGGGACTGTTTGTCCTTTGTGCCCTCCCGTTTATTGCTTCAGCTCTGCAACCTAAGCCTTGTTTTGTTGAAGCAGACCCCGTTAAGACCTTTAATTATCTCAGCCTTTCACCGGTACCGCACGGGTACCGCACGCTCGGAGCGCCGCGTAAGCAAAGACGGGCGTTTTCACAAAGACAACGCGTACTCTGCGTGCCCGGGTGCCCGGGTGGCTGCGGGAACGCCCGTTCCTGGTGGCTCCCGGCAGTTCTCGGTTGTTCCCGGCGGCTCCCGCCGGACCGCGGCCCGGGCCGCCCTCCCGCCGGCCGGGGCGGGGCTGGGTTNGCTGTGCTGAGTCCCCCGCCCGGCCTCGACCTCTCTCTGCGTCGCAGCGGCTCGGCAGGTACCGGCGCGGGAGGGCGCAGCCCTTCGCTCCCATTTCCCATTCCGCTTCTCTCCCTTCCCCGCCTTCCCCTCGGTCGTGCAGCGCGCAGGGTCGGGACGCGCTGGGCGAGGGGGAGCGGGGCTGCCCCGGGGGGCAGCGGGCGCTGCTGGAAGGGGCCAGGGACCCTCCGAGCCTCTCCCCGCGGGGACCTCGGCCCCGGGGGCGGCGCTGCTCGGGCCGCGCTTCGCCCCTTCCTCTGCCCCTCGAGGTACGGGCTTGGGTTAGCAGGGTGGTGATCGAAGGATTTTCCTGCACTACTCACTGTGTAGTTGAGGAAGACAATAAGAAAATGTGTACTCTGTGCACACTTCTGAGATGGGGGCATTCTGTGTGCCGTGTCACAGTGGGTCTTACTCTTGGCTTGGCCTCTAGGTGCTGCCATAATACAACAATCGGTATAGTCCGTTCTCTTTGGTGTACCAGGCAAGGTTTATTTACCCGCGTTGTTAAATTGATTCAAGAATATATATAGAATACAGAAGACTTATACACAATATATTTTTATATGCAATATAAAAGATTCTGTATAAACGTCTTGTGGCAAGGTGTCGTATTAAGTGGTCCTGCTGCTAGACAGAGCTACTTAAAGTGATGCTTCTAGATGCCATACATACATTTTACCAGCTTGTTGTGCTCTTGAATCAAGAGAGAAATCAAGACATATACAGCATCGAGATTGTATACAACATCTAAAATCAAGATATTTATATAGCATCTTGCAGTTTCATCTCTTTGGTGATTTTTTCTGTAACTTTTTAAAGCATTTGCGTCTCTAGGTCTACAGTCATGTCACATCTCACTGATGTGATTATGTTCTGCAAGATACAATTTTGTCAATTTCTGCAAATGGAGCAGAGCAAGGCAATGTACGCATTTCCACAGTCAGCTCCTCAAAGACAATTCAGTAAGCAGCACTCTTGTGTTCAGTTTCCCCACACTCTAGAACGGTTTTCTTTCTGAGAAATCTAATACTCAATGCTTTTAACCAACAATTTATATATTCCTAATTTTGACTGTTTCTTAGCATTGTTTTAGTAGATAAAAAAAAGGTTAGTGTCACAGGTACATAGATCTTCTGTACATGGATCTCTAAGCCACAAGTTTCCAAACACACGTTCAGTTCTAATCTAAGGATATGCTTCAAACAGCAGAATCACGTAATCCTTTACTCATTCCATCTTTTACATGAGGTTTGTTGGTTTTAACACCAGGGAAAAAGCTTGAGGTCCCATCACATAGAGTTTTTTATGTTTCTGAATCCTAATTCTGCTGTATTAGTCACTGTATTGGATTTGCATGGCAAGGGGGGACTAAGAGCGGCTTTTGTGAGAAGCTGCCAGA
>VYZT01055015.1:0-11077 GCA_013400735.1 Pomatostomus ruficeps | reverse complement strand
TTGAGCACGAATTTCATGCATTCCTTTATAACATTTTGTAAAGGAAGCTTAAAATGCCATTGCAGAAAACAGTCATGTAGTTATTTACTTCTCCTTGAGATAAAGGCATGGAAGATGTGAGACCTAAAAGCAATGAAAGGAAATAACAAAATGCAATATCATATTGATCTGTGGGATTTGCTGCTGCTTAAGATGCCGGTGCCACAAGTAATGTTTGTAGTTTGTAGTTGTACTAAACAGAATTAAAATAATTATAGGATGGAAACAAACCATGACAAAAACTCCTTAGGGTTTAAAGCTTTCTGCTTCTCACTTGGCTGATGGGGTCCAGTGGTTTCTGCCATTCCTGTATATTACTGCAGTGCCCAGTTACATGTGCTATAGTGTTTTGTGTTTTGCTCTGGACCCACTGGTAACATTTCCCTGGGCAAACTGAGTGCCAGGTCTTTGGTTGACAGAAATCAATGTAGTGCTGCTGACTCTGGAAACAGCCTGCCCCTGCCACAGGCTCAGCCAGCTCCCTCCCAGCCCAGTGCCAGTAGGAAGCTTGCATATTAATTAAAATTACAATATGTCCAGGTAAGACGGAAAGAAATTAAGGAAAACCCTGCTTCTGCTAGGGGGACAAACAGTCTGGCATTCCAAAGCAAGCCAGGGAACAAGGTGCTGAGACTTGGATAGCACAAGGTAGCAGGGAAGGTGTGGTATAATCAGTAACACCATGACAATAAGTAAATTATTCATTTTAATTATGGTTCGTTACAGAACTGTAGTGGAAAGCATTTTTCTTAAGTCAAAGCCCTAGTTAATACATGGCTGTAATCACTAGGCCAGCAAACCCAGGTGATACATAGAATCAGCGTGAGAGCTGGGGGACAGATGATAGTAAGGAGACAGCTCAACCTTTCCCTAAGCACCATTGCTGTGTTCACTAGGACAGGTTACTGTGGTGGATGCTGCTAGAATAGCTTTTATTTCTCCTTTTTTCAGGATAAAGAGAGGGTCATATTCTTCAGAAGTTGGGAGTGGGCTCCTGGCCTCACCACCCTTGCGGAGTTTCCAGGGTACCCACATCCAGGCTGAGTACTGAGATGCCTTGCTGCCTGTTTGAAGTAATAGGTAACAATTTAGATTACTTCTTTTCAGGATGTAGCAAAGTTTCCATTACACTTCAGGCCAAATATATTTTCTGCTATTAGAAAGAAAAAAACCCAAATTAAATATAAAATCCAGTGACTGGAGGAACCAGGAAATTTTTCATGAGATGGTTTGACAACTTTAACTTGCATTAAAGCTGATCAATGAGGACTCAGGTTGCATCATCCTTCATAAGAGAAACATGACTCACAGGAATAGCTTCTTCTCCAGTGATGTGCCACTTCAACAGGCAGATCTTGGAGACCACATAGGGATTTAAAAACAAGCCCCAAAGTTACCCCATCAGCTCTCTGGGAAGTGGTGCCTAATAGTTATTAATGAGAACAAGGCAGTCCACAAAAGACTGATGCCTTCCCTCCTGCATCCCTATTTTCTTCCCCCAACCCCAATATCCATCTGTACCTTTGGATCTTACCAAAGAGTCATTAATCAGATCTGTGGGTCTTCTCCTCACAGTAACAACTGGTCAGGAGATGAGGTGGGAGCTGAGACTTGTGCCATGGACTTTCACACAGGTAGGGAAACAGGCTTCAGAAAAAAGCTTTAAAATTTGTCTTCTGGGATTTTCAGCTGCACATTTAGGAGCAGGCACTCATAAGGCTCTGCGTTTTTATCCACCAGCCCAAAAATGTGTGATGGAAATATTCCTGTCAGAGCCAGATAAGACAATTTCCCTTTCAGTTCCTAATATTGCCTTATGTTGCCATAATACCTTGTTTTCCATGTTTACTTGTTTTTCTAAAGAGAGCCCCAAAGGCAGGTGAACAAAATCCTTTGCCCATTTTGACTCCTTTTGCCTCTCGTGTGATGCTGCAGCACAGCTTTGAGTGAGGCTCTGGTATTAGCCCACAGGATTTCTGCCGGCTCTGGCTCCATAGCACACTGTCTGAGTCATACTCTAAAAATAGCCTGGAAAATGTCATCCCAGCCAAAGTCATTGACTGATTAACAAGGAAGTTTCATGATTCTACCTACCTCCAGATATGCTCCTGCTATGGAGCTGGGCTTTTAATAAATAAATAAATAAATATATAATAAATTATGGGTAGTGAATTTAAAAAAAAACCCAAATGGTTAGAAGTAATGCAGAAACAGCTTTCTTTATCCTCCCCAGGAAAGTATATGATTAGTAAAGGGCTAGAGGGACTGCCTGGCTGGAAATGCAGTGTGTCCCTTCTAGCAAGAAGAATGAGAAATTAAAAACTGGACAGGACTAAAGATGAAGCAAATCTTTTGTCCTTGAGGGCAATGCAGTACTGTGATTGTGGTCTGTGTGGAAGTAGGAATGGTCTGGGGACATCCATAAGCCAGACTCTGGGACATGTTGGAGGAACAGCCATGGTGCCTGTGCCCAACTGTGGGAGCTTGTCAGGCAGAGGAGTGTGGAAAGCCCCTTGCCAGGAGGAATTGCTCTTGCCCAAAGGGGCAGATCTGCTTTGCCAGGACTGATACTGTTAAAGTCTCCCTCCAGAACCAGTGTGCAGTGTCATCCAATGCCTGTGGATGAGCAGCTGGTCTCTGAACTGTGATTAGGCAGGGGAGCTGGGCCAGAGCTGCTGATGGAGGCAGGGGAAAACACGCCAGTGCCAGAAACATCTGTCTGCTTGCAAGGGCTGAGGGTGTACCAGAGCATCTGGCAACAGCTCCATCAAGAGCCTTGGAAAATAAATAAAACGAAACTAATGTCTCTAAAAGTCAATGTGGTGCCAGAGCAGGTGTTGAACCACTGCAGCAGCACTCTGTGGTGGCCACATGTCCATTGGTCCAGGCACACCAAATGGTTTGTGTTCCAAGTGCGGTACAGGCAGAGCTGAAATACCTCATCTGGAGAAACAAGGGAATGAATTGACAGCAGATTGGGCACTGGTGCCTGACAGCTACTGCCAGATAATGCTTTGCTGGCAGAGTTACCTGTTCCCATTAATTAATTCTGGAAAAGTCTTTGCTCCTTTTTGCTGATTTCTTACATGGGACTTAGCCAAAGGCTGCTACCCACATGGGCAAGGGGAGAAGAGGAGGCATGCTCAAATGTGGCCAAGCTGTTGGAAACAGCAAGGACAAGGGTGGGGATGCCAACACCTTGTCCAGTAAATTGATCTGCTTTGTGTGCCGGGCAGGGAGCATTGCTTTGCTGCAGCTTAGGCAGTCCCTTCACATGCCCTTGTGAGCTCCTCACCAGTGCCTAGGATACTGGGAGTTAGGAGCAAAACAACAAAAGTATGAACGAGCACACTGCCCCTGCACACAGTCTTTAAGTCATCCATTCAAGTGAATAAGCTTTTCTGTACATGTTTTCAGGCAGTGTGTATGTTAAGTTACTTAAAAAGATGTCTTCCTAGGGCTAGTAGCTAAACAAATTTGTCATTAATGACAAGGAAGAGAAGGGGAAAGCTTTTAGCCTGATATTTCTGAAGTGCTTTCCTTTAAAAGAGGAAGGAAACGTGACTCTTTGACAGACCTCATCATGCTTGATGCAGCACAGCAGGATGCTCTCTGCAGGTACATCCTGCAAATAGCTTTTCCACCTTGGAAGTCATCACCTTCCCCCCTGCACATCACGGCTCTGGTGGGCACATGAAGGTGAAAGCACATAAAAGAAACAGTGCTGGAGTGGGGTCCCTCTGTGAGAGGTCCTGGTGCCTCCATGTCATGGATGTGCCTCTAAATCCAGCTGAGTAGATGCTCATGGGGATGCTGTGACATCCCTGGCATCATTCCCTGAGCTCATCCTTTAAAGACTCACCCACAGTATTGCCTGAGTCAGTGGCTGAGAGGGCTGGGGGGCACCCATCAGAAAAGGGGTCACATTGACACCCAGTAGTGCTGTAGGGGTGTCCTGACTGATGGCCAATGCCTTTGTAGGAACAGGTTCCTACAAAGCCTCTGCCCCCACACAGGTTCTTGTTCCTCCTGAGCTCACTGCCTCAATCCTTTGAAATTTAAGGTTACTGACCCATGGAAGAGCTACCTTCTTGTCAGTTTGCTGAGCCTCATGCATGAGCAAGCACTGCCTCCAAGGCTGATATTCAGCTGCTGGGCATGTGGAACAGTCAGGATGTGGAACGTGCTTTCCTGGATCCCTCCTTTTCCAGGTAAATGTTTCCAGAGGAAGGGTAACTCCTCTCCAAATGCACCTCCCTAACTGTGCAGTCCAAAAAGCTTTATGTGTTTCAGTGAGGGAAGAGGGCACAGATTAGTTTACCCTGTCTTCGGGTATCCCTGGTTCACAGTGCCATAGAAAGGTATATCTTCATGCTAAGCGGAGTGGCGCCCCTTTTCCAGCTTCTTCCCAGACCTATGTGCTACCAGAGATTGAAGAGAGGTGAGAGAACAGCGATGTGCTTCACAAAGAGGATGCACAAATGGGGGTGGGTAGATTGCTTAATGCACTGTGAAATCCAGAGCCATTGGAGCAAGGATAAAGCAGCACAACAAAGTCCATGGAAGTGACCTGGCTGTTGTTTGAACAAACGTAATTGTTAAAAAGAGGTTTACACATTCAAAGGGATGAAGTGTTTAAATCTTTCTCTGATGCTGCTTACCACTGAAATGTATGCTATGAAAAAGAAAATATTTCTGCCAAGTGACTTGTAAATAAGTATTCTTTCATGACCTCTGAGATTTAGTAGATGCATTTTCATAAGATGGATAAATGCAAATTAGCAATATTTCCCTGAATTGTCAGTCCTTCCTCTTGCACTGAAAACAATGGAGGTGCAGCAGATAATGAGGAGAACAGCAGTTTATCTATGCTGGGAGAGGCCTCTTCCTTCTCAATAATCAAAGAATAATTTTTCATGCCATGCTGGTGTCATAATATGCTCCCACCATCCATCAGTGTTCCCCTGCACTATAACCCCATCTGTCATCCCTCATAAATAAGTTTGAAAGGTGCAATTTGTTAAGCTTAAGTGCAGCTTTATCAAGTAAATATTTCAGGGCCATAGACAATAAAGCAGAGTGAGGCATGAATGAAAATCTCCTCCATGAAAATATTCTACAGATATCACTATTCTGGCCATTACCAGACCACTTTCCATGTGAACATGTGGGCGAACCTCTGGAAACAAACATGTGGGCACCCCTGGCTACAAAGGCCATTAGCAGAAAGGGAAACTGTCCATGCTGGCACATGTGGAGACAAAATACCACATTTCAAATATAGATCATGATAGTCCAGAGACACATCTGAAACACACCAGCATAAATCTGTTGATGTGTTCATTTTCATCATGTGGAAGCCACTGTTTTCTTCTCCATGATGTCACTCTGTTTTCACCCTGATATGGGTCTATTTATTGGTAATCAAAGGAAAATCCACAAATCTTGAAATTATCCCTGCTCCCATGTTCATGAACTAAGATGCAGCTGCTAAAGTATCATTTGAAAATACTTTTAATAGCAATAATTTTTAATTTTGTCCTTCTTCAAAACACAGATCTACACATGAAAATTAAGGTAGGTCATAGGAGGTGTGGATTTATACTGCAATATTTCTATCTGAAGAATTTCTTGGAGCATAATCTTATTCTGGGAGAAAAAAGTAGCCACTTAATCCAGATCAATACATTGCCCTTTCAGACTTAAGCTTGAAGAAGGTGAATTTGTTCTTAAATGTGTCTGAGGAGTTATTTTGGAATGACTACACAGGTTATCCATTACACTGGAGTTCTGTTCTTTGAACAGATTACCAGATTCCACTGATTTATTTTCCCCCTTATCTTTTTTCTCTTCCTCCTTCTCCAATTACTTTGATAGTCAGCTACTAAAAAGCAGACAGAAAATGCTGAGACACTGACCTAGAGCTGGCAGCCAGTCCATGGAAAGCTCACGAGGTCAGAACAATGTTTCCTTAGCACTGTTTTTTCCTGCTTTCTGAAACTAGTACTGGCACTTTATTATCAAGATGATCAGAAGGTAAACACCTCTCTACAAATTATCCGAGTTTGGGTTTTATTTGGTTTTTAACAGGAAATGTGGTGGAAACAGGTGTTTAACTCTTTCGCACATTATCCGCCTGTGACTGGGCCTCCTGTTCCTTGTGCATGTTAAATATCATGGACTGACTATATCACCCTCTCAATATCCTGATGCTGGTCTGAAGAGCAGTGCTCTCTTGAAGTCCTTCTGCATTAGAAGGGAATAATTCTTCATTTTGAACCAAGTGAGAGATAACATTAAGCTTAAACAGAATTTACTTTGTTGATGGTCATCTATTGCAAATGATTACCAAGGATGGTTCTGATTCACAGATCCCTTCAGTGTTGTTCTTACCCCAGGTTATGTTTGATGTCTGAAGATGTCAGAA
The DNA here is from genome assembly GCA_013400735.1 of Pomatostomus ruficeps. Taxonomy (NCBI): domain Eukaryota; kingdom Metazoa; phylum Chordata; class Aves; order Passeriformes; family Timaliidae; genus Pomatostomus; species Pomatostomus ruficeps. Next base: position 4,611 of record VYZT01055015.1, on the reverse strand, counting down.
GTTTCATTTATATTTCTGGTGATGCTGAGGCCTCACAGATTTGAATGGAGGGTGTTAGATACGTTTGCAGGCATAATCAGAGGATAGGGTCTAAAGCTTAGTGTCAACTGTTGAAACTTGCTGGTTTGGCTCTAAGAGGCATTTTCAGCTACACAATCAATTTTTACAAAGACAATCACAGAATCACAGAATTGTTAGGGTTGGAAGGGACCTCTGGAGGTCTGTACTAGTTTGAAAGCAAACCAGTGAGAGATTCCAAGTCAGAACTACAGTTTAATAGGAAAATTAAAATAAGTGCAATAGTACAGAAACACTGTCAGGGTCAGAATACAACCAGACACCCTGTCAGTCAGGGTGGTGGAAGCAGTCAAATTACATGGTGGCTACAGTACTTGTTGGAGTGATGGATGTGGTGCTGTCAAAGCTGTGATCCTGCAGAAAGATCTGGTCCTTCTCCAGTGGTGGTTGTCAAGCTCTTGTCCTCTGGGAATCCAGTGCTAGGTGCTGGTCTGGTGTTCCAAGCCTTAGATTATATACAGGAAAGAATGCTTGGTTCCTCCCCCTGGATGGAGCATCTCACAACGGGATGATGTTATTTTATTAGTCATGCAGTGAGACCTTGATGGCCAATTAGTGGAGACAGCCCCCCTGCCCCGGAGGGAGTTATCAGGGGTGAGTCATGGAGGAGATAAAGAACACTGCCCCACCTGTTTAAAGAGTTTATGAAGATGGTAATGGAATACATACTTTTGGTTACATTTTACATTGTAACCTAAGACAAGATCACGTAGTCCAACCCCTCTGCCAAGGCAAGGTCACCCACAGCAGGTTAGACAGGAATGTGTCCAGGTGGGCTTGGAATGTCTCCAGAGAGGGATGCTCCACAACCTCCCTGGGCAGCCTGTTCCAGTGCTCTGCCACCCTTGTATTGAGGTGGAATTTCTTGTGTTTTAGTTTATGGCCATTGTTCTGGTCCTGTTACTGGGCATCACTGAAAAGAGTCTGGCACCATCCACTTGGCACCTGCCTTTGAGATATTTATATGCACCAAGAAATCAATCAGAATGAGAAGAAAACACTATAAAAGTGTAGATAGGCATGAAGGCCTGTGACTGCTTTGTTGAAACATGAAAGCAACAGCTGGGTCTTCTGTTACCCAAAATCATAGAATTGTGGAATGGTTTGTGTTAAAAGGAACTTTAAAGATCACTTAGTTCTAATATCTGGGGATTGTTGTGGTGGATCAGAATGAAGGTAACCCCTGGTGGTGGGCTGCCAGGGTTTGAGGAAGCCCCAGGTACANTCTCTTTCATCCCTGGTTTCCCTTCGGCAACAGAAATAAAGCTTCGCTGGAATCGCCAAATGAGAGGGCCTTCCACTCCTTGCCTCTGGACTGTGCGTGAGCTATCCTACACGCGTGGGTGGGAATTCAGTGCCTTTCCCTGGCACAGGTGGGTGGGAAGCGAGCCTGCTTCCGTGGAGGATACGGCCATCATTCTCTTACTCCCCACAGCGGGACAGAGAAATAGCCGGGTCCGCATTAGCTCCATCCCCCCACCAACCACACAAGCCGCGCAAATAATACAGGGGATGTGTTTGTGTAAGACTGTCTTCATCTCTATAGCAATTTCATTTTGTATCAAGAGCTTGCTTCCTTCCCCCTCCTTGCTTTTTTTAGGAAAGAAAAAAAAAATCAGTCTGATCCAGACACATATGACTTTTCAATCTCTGAAAAGCTCCGTGTCTCTTCTTGCTTTGAGAGCAATTACACTTCATCTTTTCAGAGCAAGCCACAAATGAAATAAGTCAGGAAGCTGTGAAGAGAATGAAAAGTATTTCTGGCTGCTTCTCTCTCAGATAACAAACTGATTTCTGAGATTTTTCCACTATATATATAGTGGAAATAGATATGGAAACATATATAGTGGAAATGCATGTGTATATATATATATATATAAAATATACACACACACACACACAGAGAGAGACACGCATTTTGAAATATGTTAGGGCTAGTGATTATTTTATGTAAAATAGAACCAATCTTTTCTGAAGTTGTTGTACCAGATTACCTTCAATACTTTTCAACCTAAAGTTTTCTAATTAACTTCCTTGAATTTCCACAATTTGTTTTCATGGCTACAGAAATATCACTTCCATGCATAGATAGGCTGCCAGAAAGGATGAATTCTGAGATATAAAATAGCTATTTCTCCTAAATTACTTGTAAAATTTTAGAGATTGAATGCTTAAGCCTCCATCCCACATGACAAGATATGCAATGACACAGACTTGGGTCTTTATGTGAAAGACATCTGTGCTTCTATAGGGAAAAAACCCCCAAAGTACAATATTTTATGGTCATTATTTTCAATCCTAATTTTCTCTTGTCTGCAGTTGCTGGTTTATAAACAGCTGTGAGCTGTGGAGTTTTGAGATACTTGCTGCCCATGACTGCTTCTGAGTGGGGAAGAAAAAACCTACAGGTCATCGGGTTTTTCTTTGGCATTTGACAGCTTCTACAAGGGGACCAACCAAAGTCATTAGTATGGGTTTACAAAACTGTTGATAATGCATGTGCATACAATATAATAATATATAATAAATTAATTCTACATAGAAACTAATGAAATTTATCCATGAGGGACCTTTAGAACAGTATTGAGAATCATTTCAGAGCTTCAAACTGGTAAAAATGTTCACTTGTTAAAAGACTGGCTGTTGTTAATAGAAAATTTCAGTATTTTGTACCTAAACTTGTCTCAACCTTGGAATCAGTTTAAGATACCCTATGAGTTACTTAGAAAGGAGTTTTTCTTTTTGTATGTTGTTATGTTTATTGACTGCTTTGCATCATTTGTAGCTGATATTTTATGGGATTATGTTGTATTTTCAAAAATATGCTTAACTACCCAGCATAGCTAAAGACTAAGTAATGACTCCGGTGCCCTACCTGTTGTGAAACTATTTCATAGTCAGTCATACCTAGAAAAACCAATGAAAAATTAATGGAAGTGCTAAAAGTGGTTTCCTGTTGTGGTTATGTGCCACTAACAACTCTGCTTCTGGATGTTGCATAGAAAAAAACCACAATGCAGCTTTTTTGTAAATACTACTTGAAATGTGTATTTCTTGACAAATAATTTTGAAAAATTCACTCAATACATCCTACTTTTTTCTTTTTAGGACAAAATAGAGATTTCAAGAATAATTAATTTCAGTAAAACAGCCATGGTATGCACATTGATACAATGAGTTTTCTGCATGAATCTATTAAGTAAATTCTTCCACCACCAATCTTAGGTACAGGCATATTTTATTCCCTTTCTGTTTTTATCATTGCCGTCATCTTTCATTTATTCTGTCATTTTTGCTTTGTTAACTGTTTTTTCTTCCCAAAGGTATTTTTGACCCTTCTGATATGAAACCCTTTCTGAAATGGTACTGTCGGAAACTATGTATCTTTTAAAATTTCTAATTTTGTTTCTTTAATAATACTTGGCTAGATTTTGCTTTGGGAAGGAATTTCCTTTGTTTTGTTTTAGAAGATAGGCTTAATATCTTGGCAGGCTGGGAGTAGCACGGGAGATAGGCAGGAGATAACAAACATCAAGGACCATCAAAGGCTGTTAACGGACCATCAACCCAAGACAATGCCCCGAGTAGAGCGGGAGCCACATATTCCGAGAAAGGACTGATAAGAACTATCACTAAATGGAAATTTAATCAACACCGAAGATGAAGAAACTCAGACCCAATGAGAACCTGGATACTGGGGTTTACCTCATTTTGTACCAATAAGCTTTGAAATAATGTGTTCCTATGAGTCTTGAGTGTATAAAATCTAAGGGAAATTTCAGTAGAGTCATGTGTGTTTGGAATATTCTTCCTTGGCACATCCTGGCCGGAAATAAAGTAATGCCTGATTCTCTATCACTTCAAATATAGTGCTAGAGGGTTTTTATTTTCTTCCCGATTTTCGGTGACAGTTTCCTTAATTCTTTGTTGTTCTGGTGTCTCATCACCATGTTCAGTCATACTTAAAACTTCACACAATCTGTTTTCTTTCTGTCATTTTATGATGATTAGTCTATTCCCTGATCACCAGCCCTATTCCCAAAAATGGTTGCTGTAGCTTTAAGGTGGCTTCAGGAGGAGCGGGGAGCCTTGGGGCTCTTCGGTGGGTTTTCCAAAGCCTCACTCCCCAGGTGTCCAGGGTGCCATGTGGTCTGTGGTTTTTTTTGCTTGGCTACCTTGGTTTTTTGTTAGCTTAGGCAGGAAATTTTTTTTCCCCTTTGCTGGCCTTGGAGAGGCTGCAGTAGCAATCTTTCAACAGCTTTTCAAAGTTAACTGGACGGTTTGCTTTTGGTCCAAGATCAGAGACCCGTGGGAAAGGCAAGGGGCCACTCTATTTCAGCCCCACATCTCAGAAGAAGCCAAGCCAGGGAGAGAAAACCCATCTGCTTCATCTGCTGTGAAGAGGGGACCGATGTCAGAAATTCACCAGGTTCATATCTGTTTGCCTGAACTCCTGGTTGAATCTACAAAGGGGGGTTTGTGTTTATTTGTTTTTTTCCCTGAAAGCCTGTGTGTTGGAGGTTAGGATTTTTT
>VYZT01055014.1:5359-18371 GCA_013400735.1 Pomatostomus ruficeps | reverse complement strand
ATAAACCATCTGGGAAGCCCCTATGCCTTGTCTCCTTCGGCATGCCTGGAACATCGGTGGGTTGGGTGAACCCCTACAGGAACTTCGCCAGCCCTCCCATGCCTTGGAGCAGCCCAGCAGCCCCTGAAGCCATGGACGGATGCTCGGTACCCCCCCGGAACACACCGCAGCAGGTAGAATTAAGACTTCATGGAAAATATGATATATAATTATATACAAAGGTGGACATATGAGAAATAAGTATTTTATTAGTGATAATTTTTTACACAAGAATGTGCATTGTAAAATTCTTCATATTGCATTCATAAAATCAAACATAATTAATATTCAGAGACTGTGGAAAAAGGCCACATAACCATAGTGGAATACCTGAATAAAAGCTATATCTTAAGGATAAAAAGGTATATCTTTTAATTAATTTTATTGATCTCATGTTGAGATTTTTAAGCTTATTCTGCATTAACTGCATCCACTCCATTTTTATTTTTACTGATGGGATTATAATCTTTGATAGTTATTTTTAAAATAATTTTTGCCTACAAATAATGACTGCTGTTAACAAGTAAAAAGGACTGTTATTTAAATAGCACAACTATACCTTATTTATTGCAGAGGAAAAAGTTAATTTTAAATTACAAAGAAAATTCTAATTTGTCTTACTTTTACTACTTTTTTATCAGGACAGAAACAGTTTATTAGTAAAATTCTGCCCCTAGTCTTATGATAAACTAATGCCATACAACATTCTTATCCTGAGATCATGAAGAATATTTGTTACCTCAGTCATTTTAAATGTCATTAAAGTGCCCAGTGAGATTAAAATAACAGCATTTTCCTTCCTGATGTAACAGCATGAATTTAGTTATATACAACTGTTTTTGTAAACCTTTTCTAGGGTACCCCTTAGCACCTTTTATACCATAGAAGATTTATGGCTCGAAAAAAAAATCCTACAACTTTCTTTTACTAATTTTAAAGCTCTTAGAAATGTAACTCTGCCCTTGATGACATTCATCAAATATTTACCGAATGTGTCCTTCCACATCATCTTAGCATGTGACTGATGAAACATTTAAAAGCTGTCAACAGTGGTATATTTACAAGTTTGACTGCAAAATCATTACATCACCTATAAACTTTGCCATCATGCACTAAACCTGTGAAGGTAAAAACAAAAAAAAGGAGAAAATATCCCTCTGGTATTTTCTGGGCAGTTGTGGATTTTTGAGTTAAAAGTTTGATTTCACATATGCCAGGTGTCTTCTTTACCCCTTAAAGTGTAAGGGTGATGCTGGGGGGTACTTGATAGGAGGGTTGTGGCATTGGGTGAATACTGACACCTTTTAGTACTTTAGTGATAAGAGGCAGACAAAAGTATGTCCATTATATTAACTAATTAAATATAATTCATACAGAAATATATAGAACAAAATATCACAATACTTAACATTGCCTTACTATTAAGGAACATAAAGAGTATACCTTAATATTCATCATCGTTGATCTGCTTTGTTGGATCAAAACTATAATTGTTAAATATGAACCTACCAAGAGGGTAAGGACAGAGAGAGGGTTAGGTCAGCAGGAGGACAGGTGATGTGACCAGCTGTGACAATGGATGATTAGCTTTACGCAGGCAGAGAGATAAGAATAAAGAGTTAATAAGTGAGAGGATGAAACCAAGAAAAATAAAGATTAAGCAGCACGAATAAAGTTCCTAGCACTGAAGTCTATTAGCATATGAAATTATCTGCTGTAGGAAATGATAGATATCCTATTTTTTGACTCACTGCACACTAGATGGGATAAGATATTCATAAATAGACAATAGTAGGGGAAGAAAAAGCTCTATTCTTACAAGCAGAAAGGCAACAAAATAACCTTAACAAGGCTTTCCAATTTTGTAATTTCCTTGGGACTACTTACCTGACTTAAGTGGCAGATACTGCAGAGCAGTCTGTCTGTCTGAGATTTTTAATAGGTTGTTTTAATAAGCCTTTCTTGTGATTTGTGTTTCTGATACGAACAGCAATTACCCAGCCAAGTAATGAGACTCTAATGAACATGTCTTTCCTAGATTACTTTAGAAGTTCATCAGAGAAGCTAATAGCATTGTAAAACTAAAATCTCCTTTTTTTCCCTGTCAAGACACATTTGATTGTTCTACTAAGTGTCTTCTACAAAAACAATGGAGAAATATATATAGGTCTGTGTACATGAGTGTGACCATCAAATACATGCTATTTTTATCTACCAATTGTTTTATTACAGTATGATATAAAACAAAGAAACTAAGTTTCTGCATGGTCTGATCTACATGTATTTGTCAATATGTTTGTTTTCACTGCAGGTTTTGTGTCAAAGTGTACTTCCCCTGTGTACAGAAGGGAGGTTTCTAATATTTTGGAAATTTTAGTTATATAGTGTTTCTAAGGAAAAAAAAAATTAAAAAATTAGAGGACCTAACAAGGCTATGAACTGCAGTTCAAAGCAGTGTCATAAAGGACAGCACAGTACAATGAAGAAAGGAAAAGTGGAGTGATGATTTAAATCTGTTTGCAGAGGCAATCACCCTGTTTCACTGAGTAAATAATCAACATTTCTGTACAACCAAATATTGCAAATCATCTACCTTATAACATACCTTGGAGACATAAAAGGTTAAGGGGGAATTTTTAAAGTACCTTTTTGACTGGCAAAAAAGAGCATAGTCTTATACATTGACTTCTTTAACTGATTTTGACAATTATTTTATGACGGGATCAAACCCTTCCCAGAAGGGCTGATTTCCCCTCTCTTATTACACATAGAACCTTCTAAGACTAACTCTACTGCTTAATTCCCCATTAAATAAACATTTGATCAGAAGAATCCCACCAGGAAAAACATTTCCTGAATGATGTGACTCAAAAATTTTCATGACGTTAAGTCTTAATTGAAGCTGTGAGACAAGTTTCTTTTAGAGGGCAATTAATATATGCAGCAACCTCATGTCTTCAGATGCTCAAGGTTGACCTTGAGTTCTACAACAAGATCATACTGTGAATTGTTTTACTGGAATACTATTTAAAAGCAATTTCAACTGAAAATAATAGTAATTCAGTCCTGTTGTTTTGACTAAGGAGAAATATTAATAACAGCAAAAAACTTGTTTATCCCAGAGAAAGACCTGGAAAGCAGATTCCTAGCCCAAGGACCCCAAACTTTTCCTCCTGGAACTCAATTTCTTTCCTGCAGGTTAGAAACTACACTCCTTGAATTCAAAGTGTGTAATTGCTGAGATAAACAATACAGGAACAAACCTTGCCTTGCAAATTGATGGCTGCAGATTGTTGGTGTACAATGATGACTCTGCTCGGGATGTGTTTGCAAGGAGAGAAATAGAGGATGGGCTACATGCATCAAACACTTAAATTACACTGAATAATGTGACTGGCTGTAGTCAACAGTGAATGGAAAGCACCAGGAAAGGGAGCCAGTGGTTTCACAGGGTAGAAAAACTGGCATAATATAAGAAAAAGGAGGGCTGTAGGGTTTGGGAGGTATAGACAGAGGGAAAAGTTTGAAGTGTTCACAGAAGAACAAAAAGAATATCAGGAGGTTCCAACTTAGGAGGTGGAAGGAGAATAACACCTACTGATTTTTTTATGAGAAGTTACTCAGCCTGTGTCTTCATGAAAGTGGTGATCATTGGAATGGCAGAAACCTGAGTACTAAGTTCAGTAAATGGGTCTTCTTAGCAGAGACCTGGTGCCAGAAAATTAAATCCTTCAATGAAATCACATATTTGGATTTGAAATTTACTTTTGGAACCACATAACTTACATCAGTACCTTCCATCCCCATGCATGCCCACCCACTAGTGTACAACCTCCAGCACCAGACTGAGTGCCAGACTAAGCACTGAAAACAGAAATTTAAAACTCTTAGGTGCACAGAAAATATATAGAGAGGAAAATAATAAGAAAAAAATATAGATTTCACTGTTAAATATTCATGTATTTGGATACCTACCAAAAGACATTTTGACCTTTTTTCTTCTTTTTTTTTTTTTTTAAATGAGAGGAAAACTTGCTTTATTTGCCAACTGAATACACCTTACATAGAATTCCAAAAATTGTTTATAACTTTTTGAGGTTTTTAATTTTTTTTTTTTATATCTAGCTCATATAGTAGAAGGTACTTCATAGGTACTTAAAAACATTAAACACTGGTAATTTTGAAAAATGATACTTTAATCTATTCTTGTAATATCCTGACAGTTTTGCTTTGCTTCATAGAAAACAAATGCCAAGAAAAGTATCATTGCTAGAGAAAAGGGTTAATGTATAGCCCTTATTTATGTAAAATACAGGGTGAAGCGGTTTTCGAGAGTGAACTCAAAAGTCATGCATAAGAGAAAAAAGGTTTCAGAATTGATTGAGATGGAGAGTGTCATTACTCACAGAATGCACAGAGGGAAGTGGATTAGCTAAGTGAAAAGCAATCACAAATATATCCTTATTGAATGAACTTTTCGTGTTCATCTCAGTATTTTCTCAGTGATAATGATGAAAAGAACAGGAAAGCTTATGCAATACACCTTTGGAAATGTCAGTGTCTTGTGTACAGTTAGTTCAGCCTTTTCTTCATCTCACTTTCTGTTTGACTCCTCAGAGCATCACTTTGTGTAAATTCTCAAGGGAAGAGACCATTGGTTTGCGTTTACCCTGGTCAGCACAGGGGGGAAAATAGGCAAATTGTGCAGCTGGACATTGCTGTTAACTCTTTCTCAGTAATCACAGCCATGAGAAAGCTATGAAACAAAAACATTTTAATTTCAGAGACAATGTCTTTGTCTATGTTCTTATCCTATTATTCAAACTGAGGTCCCAAAGATTTTCCCTGGGATGTTGCACATATGTTGCTGAAAAACAGGTTACCTTCTAAAATTTGTGTAGTTGTGTGACTGCCATGTTTAACTCACTGTTAGCATCTGAACCATGTTTCTATTTTATATAAGCAAATAAAACTGGATCTGCCTAAACCATACATCCCCGTAATCCCTGTAGAAATGAACAAAGATGCATAACACTTGCTAGTGCAGTAAATTAACAAGATTAATGGGAGATTTCCTCTTACCTTGTGAACCCAAAAACCCATCTCTTTGTTCACACTAGAATAGTTTTACTCTTTGCAAGTGGCCCATTCTTAATTTTACATTCTTAAAAGATTATGAATAATACCAGGCTGTATATTTCCCGTATAGCACTTCAGCAGGATGCTCTCTGGGATTTTGATTCCAAATCTACCTTGAGACTTGAAAAGTTATTTTCGTCAAATATGTACTGGTCTCTGGTTCTGCACATATTTATCCTGTGTCCTCAGATTCACAGCATATTTGCTTTGCAAAAGTATCTCCATATAAATAAAGTTCAGAACATGGGAATCATCATAGCACAGGAGGCTTGAATGTTGTTGTTGCTGTGGAAAAATCATTTGACTTTCTGTGTCCAGATACAACTGGAGCACATTGTTTTCAGCTGGAATAAAAAATAAAATATGAAGGTTTTTTATTGGCAAGTTATACTTGCAATGACTTACTACTTCATGTATATGGAATTTATTGTTTCAAACAACATGAAGAAGTATTATAGAATGTGTTCCGTTCTGAACAGGTGACTAATTTAATTAAAAGAATTTTTATTTTATTCCTAGAGTCACAGTAGCACTACTTAGGGCTTGGAGGGACCTCTGAAGATCATGAAGACCAACATCCATGTTCAAAGCAAAGTCAACTGCAGCAGGTTGCTCAGGGTTGTATCCAGTTTTGACTATCTCCAAGGACAGAGAATCCAAAACTTCTCTGGGTAATTTATTCCACTGTCTGACCACCCTCACAGTAAAGAATCACAGAATCACAGAATCACAGAATCACTAAGGTTGAAAAAGACCTCCAACATCATGAAGTCTATTTCATCCTGTCCTTAACTGGAATTTCTTCAGATTCAGATTAATAAATAATATGTTCAGGTGCAGCCAAAAGTTTAAGAATCTAGTTTTTCAATGGTCAGGTTTTTCGAGGTAGCAACTTTGATAAATTTTTTCTTCCGTCACTCCAGGTAATTCTGTAATTTAAATATGTTTTAGAATGATATTGCAAAGGTGATAGGATAAAAACCCATAATAATTCTTTATGTAAAACCTATGCAAAATCCTTACTGTAACAACCAAATGGAAATTCAATCAAGCTTAGGTTCTATATTTGCTTTTGTTAACAACCATGTCAGAAAAAACTTGAAAGTTAGCAATAATTCCAATACATGTGAAAACTATGAATGTGTGTGGCAGAAGCATAAATACGAGCAGATCAATAGGACTCCAAAGGGGCAAGAAAGATGTATTTGTGCTATTTTATGGATATAGAAAAGCATCACCATAAATGTTCATCCCAGAAGATCAGTAGAGTAAATTTAAAACCTATTTTATTTGGAAAAAGAATCTCCAATAAAACTGCAAAGCACATTTCTAGTAAACTTCTAGTCTAATATATTCTGATACAGGTCAAGATTCTTGCATATATTATTTTAACTTCTTCCTTTGTTTAAAGGAAGAAAAGCCCCAGAAGTGTATTCATATTTCTTTTTCCACAAATATTACAGGATCTATTCCTTTTTTCCTAGGGCTGGATGTTGGATGAAGCATATTAAGTGCTAATTATAAAAAAAGAGGGAAGATTGGAACTATAAAAACAAAAAGTCATATGATTGGTTTTCAGTATGAATTTCTGAGTAGACATAAGGGCATTAAAATATTTGTCAAATAAGACCTCCAAAAGTATCCTTTAAAAAAGATCTATTTTCTCTTTTTCTTCTTTTTTGTTTTTTTTTTTTTTTCATTTTTTCTCTTTTTCCCTTTTGCCCTTACTTTCCTTTCCCTTCCCTCACATGCTCCTCATTTACCTAATTAGACATATTCCAGCAATGTGAGTGGAACTCCTCTTTTCAGATACAATAATCTGAGAAATTCAAAGCCACTTATTTAGGAGCTAGATGGAGAAATTTGATTTGACATTCCATGATACAACATTAGGTCAGTTGCTATTTTCATGAGTGTTCATAAAGATATAAATAGAGATGAATTTCATTCTAGATTAGATAATTTCCTAGATAATTAAAATACTATATGCAATTAAGAATGAGGTCACTGTGGCTTCCACACTCTACACGGGTAGCCTGGGTGCTTAAAAGAGCAATTCAGGTGTAAGGTGAACTGAGTGTTCTGTTCTTCACTATAGAGGCAGCCAGAACTGGTTACACCATTAATTTGCTTATGTCCTGAAATTTCATGGGATCAAAACAGATATTTGCATTCCATATGTATTCTGGATCAAAGGTGTTCTCAGTTTAGGAACCCTAGTTGAAATCTCAGAAATTCTCTGTGGCTCAATTCGTGGTCAGCTCTAAAGTACAAAAATAAACTTGCACACATAAGGCAGAAATATGGAAGTTTAAGTGAAAAATGTTAAATAACGTCTTCTGAAAGACAGAGGAGAATGAAATAATGGAGCACATTAAAATTTAAATATTTAAATACAAAGGTGAAGATCCAGAAATTGCAATTATTTTTTTCTTCATCACCTAAGTCCTTTTTATTCAATATATGAAATTATAGGTAATGAAACCTTCATGAACTCTTACTTTCTTTCAAAGCTATAGCTGCATTTTTGCTGAGTTTTTTGTCTCCTTTCTGCTGCACTGCAATCTTGAAGACAATAGATAATATTTTTTAGCTCACTGTTATCCTGCAGAGAAAAGAATCAGTATAATAACATTACACCCTCAAAGTAGTCCCAAGCCTGTAATAAGATTCTAATGTTGTTGCTGTGCTTTCAGGTCATAGAGCTTTTTTGTGAGGGTAAATTGTCAGGATCATCTTGGGCTTTAGGGAACTCAAGTTATCTTCAGTATGGTTTGAAAATTACCACTAAACAAGGTAGAAGAAGCTAATTCTTGTACTCTGCTTGGATACAGAAGCAATTGTGGAAGCAATCAACAGATACAAATCACCACCTCCAACATTTCAGCAAGCCCCAAATTGCTTTCTGTTTAGTTACTTTTTCATTGTCTTGCTTTTCAGTCCCTTTTCTCTCCCTCCCTTCTCTTGAAAGTGTGTGTGTGTGTGTGCATGTAAGCATGTTTGAAAAATGACAGAAGATTGCATGTTTTTAATAAAGGTGTTGTAAGAGTTCTTAGAGTTGATTTAGTGTAAGGTTATAGTCAAATCACCTGTTTAAGACTACCAATACTTGCATATTGTCTAGATAATCCAAATCAGAGCCTAAATATACATTCTTATTAATGTTCTTCATGTTTCATTTATTTCAATAATTTTACTCATTTAAATATGAATATGAATAAATGAAACAAATTTTCATTATTTAGGTAATAGAAAAGCTTGTATAATTTGATTAGACATCCAGAATAAGGTTCTCACTTTGGCTTCCTTTATTTCTTCAAGATAAAATCCTTGTAGTCCTGTGTGTAGCAACATTCTTTTTTCTGATGTAGAGGAAAAGCATTTCCCAAACACTGTGCAAACTCTAAGGGACTTGTAAGTGCAAATGCACTGAGATGGGAGGCATTTTCGTGGCACACAGCAGGATCTGGTGTGGCTTCTGTCTCTTGAAGCCTTCAAAAATCTTTAGACTACACAGGTGTCTGCCTTATCCAGCCCAATGTTTCCTACAGCCACCTCCTAACTAATTTCTCTTTAATTTTCTTGGCTACCTAACACAAGCTTGTATGTTAAACACTATGATTTTAACATCATATTTTAAGTCATGTAATAATATTAGTGTTAGTGTAGTGCTGTGTCCCTGCTCTGGGCTTCTCAGAACAAGAGAGACCTGGAGCTCCTAAGGGTGGGTCCAGAGGGGCACAAAGATGATGAAGGGACTGGAGAATCCCCTTTATGAGGAAAAGCTGAGGGAGCTGGGGCTGTTCAGCCTTGAGAGGAGCCCCAGCTGAGAGGGGACCCCATTCCTGTCTGTCCCTGTCTGCAGGAAGGGATCAGAGCAGGGCCCAGGCTCTGTCCTGGGGCTCAGCAATGGCCCCAGAGGAACAGGCAGGAACTGAGCCCAGGAAGTTCCACCTGGACAGGAGGCAGAACTTCTGCCCTGAGCAGTGACTGATCACTGAACAGATTGTCCAGAGAGGCTGTGGAGTCTCCCTCACTGTGGAGTCTCCCTCACTGCGGAAATTCCATACCCCTCTCGACACAATCCTGTGTTCTGGGATGGCCCTGCTGGAGGAGGGAGATGGGAACAGATGATCCCACTGTGGTTCCTTGCAACCCAAATCATTCTGTGTTTCTGTGAGTTTGAGCTGGAGCTTTAAGCTGGTATTTGCCCATCCACATCATCGTATCCCCAATATGCAAGGGACTTTCTGAATCATGATATTGCTGCAGCATATGTCTTCCTAGGAGAAATCATCAAGGTGCCATATTTTCACAACATATCATTTGTGAATTACTTGACAGTTATTTCTCCCATTATTATTTATCATGTTTCACTCCTCATAAACTGGAAAAAAAAGGTTTATTTTCTGGTTAACAGGGTCTAAGAAGAAGATGTCTCTTGATAAATGACAGGATATGAATCAGGGTATATTGCACATTGTGAAACATTTTGTCGTAGTAAAAGTGCAGCAAATAATAATTCTATCAGCTTTATTGGATATTGGTTGTTCACTCTCATACATTAAATGGATCTGGTGTAGCAACTATCAAATCTAGTATAGCTGTAAAATGCACATCCCTAAGCCTTCAGCACCTGTTTTATAGTGAAGGTAGTGATAAGACAAAAATACTTTGCAAGAAAGCTGTATTGAGCAGGGGAAACAGCTGATGCTGTCTACCAGGAGTGAGAAAAAATGCCATAGACTCAAAGCAAGGATGTGTTTCATAATTGCAGATACCAGGTACAAAAACTTCCTTGGCAGACACAAAGCCTGTGGTAGTGTCCACAGTTAATTCCACAAAAGTGACTGCTTCTGCTTTTAACTAAATAAATGAGCAATAATAATAACAACAGTAATAATAATAATAACAAATTAAAGCAATCATGCTAGTACAAGGTCTCCTGAGTGGAAGACACTCTTAAAAACTTCTCAGAGACCTCTGCCTGAATTAATGAGTCGGCACATCACCATGAACCATCCCAGTGTCGGCAGCTCTCTTCTGTCCCCTTGTTGTGGTTTTAGTAGAGGGGAGGGGGCCATAAAGATGGCTCCTGTGAGAAGTTTCTGGAGTTCTTCACCATTTCCAGCAGAGCCAATCTCAGATGGCTCTGAAGATGATGGACATGTCACTGGCCATGTTTGGGCCAATTAGAAAGGTTAGTTACGCCTCTGTGATGACATATTTAAGGAAAAATCAAAACAAAATGCACACGCAGCTCCCTTTAGTTAGAGAAGGAGGAGGATGTGAGAACATGTGAGGGAAAACAACATGGAGACACCAAGGTCAGTGGAGAAGGAGGGAGAGGAGGTGCCCCAGGCTCTGGAGCTGAGATTCCTCTGCAGGCCGTGGTGAGCCCATGGTGAGGCGGGGTGTCCCCCCTGCAGTCCATGGGGGTCCATGAGGGATGCAGAGCCACCCGCAGTCCGTGGGTGAGGTGCCAACATTGGAGCGGGAGATGTCGGAAGCCGCAGCAGCCGCAGCAGCCATGGAAGAAGCCGCAGGAGCCGTAGATGCCAGAGAAGCCGTAGCAGGTGCAGCCCAGTGAGAGACAGAGACTGAGATAAAAGTCCCGCAGTTTGTGAAGGAGGTGACCACGCTGAAGCGGGTGGATGTCGGAGGAAACTGCAGTCCAGGTGGGAGACCCGGTTGGAGAGAGAGGGGCCCC
The DNA here is from genome assembly GCA_013400735.1 of Pomatostomus ruficeps. Lineage (NCBI taxonomy): Eukaryota > Metazoa > Chordata > Aves > Passeriformes > Timaliidae > Pomatostomus > Pomatostomus ruficeps. Next base: position 7,483 of record VYZT01055014.1, on the reverse strand, counting down.
CTGCTTCCATGCTGGAGCAGTTTGTCCTTGGAGGACTGCATTCCGTGGACAAGAAAAACCACGCCACAGAGGTTCACAGAGAACTGTCTTTCGTGGGAGGGACCCCACGGCAAAAGCAGAGGAAAAAACTCCTCTCCCTAAGCAGGGGAAGAAGATCTTGGAAACGGACTGACCTGAACCCCCACACCCTGCCCCCCTTGCACTGTTGGTGGGAGGGAGGGAGGGGTGGGGAGTGGAAAGAAGGGTGTCTTTTAAAGGTTTAGTTTATTTCTCATATCCTCCTTCTAACTCTAGTAGTAATAAATTTTCACTTTTGCAACTTTTAAGCTGAGCCTGGTTTGTCCTTGGAGCGTTTTCCCCCGGTTCCTTATCTCAACTCATAGACCTCTGAGTTAATTCCCTTGGTTTTTTCCCCTCTCCTTCCCTCATCTGCCCAGCTGTGGCAGGGGAGGGAAGGAGTGAGTGGCTGCCGTGGGTGCCTGGCACTTAGCCAGGATCAAAACCACGACACCCCTCTCCCCGCAAGCAGTCCTGAACAGGAAATACAGTAACAAATTACAGTAAATCCACCCAAACATCTGCCACAACAATCCAAGGCATTCCATAGCACACAGAAACAATGATGCATGGGAATAACATCCCCCAGTATGATGTCCATGGGAGATTTGAAGGAATGCAAGGCTACAGACTACTTCAGCGAGGTGTTATAGACTAAAAGACCTTTCTTTGGGGTACAGGGTGAGTTTAGCTATATAAATTTAGGGTTAGAGAATTACCTCTGGTCTATTTTATTTATTGAGATAGATTTAGATGGGGTAAGTAATTCCTCAAAAAACCCCTGTACCTGACAGGCAGTCTGCATAAGACAATAAATGGTCAACATAGTTTGTTCCCTGCCTCAGGGACTACTTGATGTAGTCACTGAATGTAACTTTTGTGGTCATATATTAGCAATAAAATTTTGCCATTCTTGTAATTTGAAAGGTTTTGATAATGAGGATACTGCCCAGTACAAGCAGTTTCATGAAATCCTCTGTACCAGCTCACCAAGCAGCCAGAGTGAGTGTGTTGACAGGTACTTTACAAAACAATTTTTACTTTGTTTTCTGGGGAAAAATGAATTACTCTTTTACCTGCAAGCTGTTTTCTCATACCCCAGTGGTAGGGACAAATTTGGGTAGGAGACTAAAGGCAGAAAATCTCCAGTATACACATCAGGAGTAATGTGTATATTACACATTATATAGCAAAATTAACAAAAACCTCACTTTACAAACTGTGCTGTAGTGCAGCCAGGATATTTAATGTCCTCTTTTCATATCAGCTGGCTACTGCTGCAGAGAAGATGCTGGCCTTGGTGAAAAAGGAGAGTCAATCACCACTGCTCCTTCTGTGCTCTCCTCATTCAAGCTCCAGAGAAATGCAGGGAATACAGCCAAGACCAAAGGTAGCAGCTCTGACAGCAAATCAGAGATATGCACTAGAAAAACCCAAAGGGCCATATGCCAGCACAGCGACTGAGCTAAGGAGGTCATGGTCTCAGGCATCAGTGTTTATAGAACACAGTTATAAATTAATTTAGAACAATACGGAAGCAGGTGGGGTACTCCACAAGGAGTCAGGAGAACTGGTTTTTATATTCTCTGCTTTCATATAGACCTTTTTCTGTGAAGTAAGCTGGACATTTTTTCTCTCTGTGTCTTGTTCTTGCTCACCTTTATTTTCTTTGGCCTCTGCAGACCAAGTTGGCCAATCCCTAGGCTGTGTCTGGTTATGGAGTATGAAATCCAGCCTAACACTGGTACAGTCTCCAGACACTTCTGCAATTAGAGATCTACCCATTTTCACGTTGTGCTTTGGTTTGGAATTTGGTTGTCCTTACTTCAGTTTTCCAGTACTACTCTCTCCCTGGGGTTTTTTTGACTGCTTAGAAGAGCTTCTATATCACTGTCCTGATTTCAAAGATAGGTACCGGCTGAGGAAGACAGAGCAGCCTCCCTTGGAATAGGAAATGTAACCTCCTTCCGTCCGAATTTGTATAATTTTGAAATTAAGGGGGCTTTCAGGCAATGGTATGAGAAAATAGGAATAACCGTCCTTTACTAATATTTATATATATATATA
>VYZT01055013.1:138902-224174 GCA_013400735.1 Pomatostomus ruficeps | reverse complement strand
AAACCTCATGAAGTTCAACAGAGTGAGTGCAAGGTCCTATGGCTGGGTTGTGGCAATCCCAGGCACACCCACAGGCTGGGNCTGGACAGGTGGGTCAGTGCAAACCTCATGAAGTTCAACAGAGTGAGTGCAAGGTCCTATGGCTGGGTTGTGGCAATCCCAGGCACACCCACAGGCTGGGCAGAGAAGTGACTGAGAGCAGCCCTGAGGAGAAAGACTTGGGGGCCGTGGTTGATGAAAACATGAGCTGGAAATGTGCTCACAGCACCAAAAGCCAACCATGGCCTGGGTTACATCCAAAGGAGCGTGGGCAGCAGATGGAGGGAGGGGTTTTTCCCCTCTACTCTGCTCTTGTGAGACCCCACCTGGAGTGCTGTGTACAGTTCTGGTGTCCCCAGTGTAAGGACATGGAACTGTTGGAGCAAGTCCAGAGGAGGCCATGAAGTTGATAAGAGGACTGGAGCACCTTCCCTACAAAGACAAGCTGAGAAAGTTTGGGCTTGTCAGCCTGGAGAAGAGAAGGTTGCACGGAGACCTCACAGCAACCTTCCAGTATCTGAAGGGGGCCTACAGGGAAGCGAAAGAGGGGTTCTGTGTCAGGAACTGTAGTGATAGGACAAAGGGCAGTGGGTTCAAACTGAAAGAGGGAGTGTTTAGATTAGATATTAGGAAGAAATTTACCAAGAGGGTGGTGAGACACTGGAACAGGTTGCCCAGGGAGGTTTTGGATGTCCCAACCCTGGCAGTGTTCAAAGCTGGGTTGGATAAGTCCTTGAACAACCTGGTCCAGTGGGAGGTCTCTCTGCCCATGGCAGGGGAAGTTGGATCTAGATGATTTTTAAGATCCCTTCCAAACCATAACATTCTATGAATCTGTATTAAATCTGGATCAAGAGCTTGTGGGAGATGCTGGGGGTAATCACAACCATCCCTTTCAAAGGATTGTCATTCCACAAGAATATAAGGCAACTAATGGTAACTAGAAAATTACCATCTCTCAGAAGAAAAACATCGTAGAAAAACACCTTCTCATAAAGAGCTGTTAAGAGCCACTAGGAAAGCACAATGTCTGAAGCTTCTGTGTGGAAGCACAGCTTTTATGAATGTACCATGTATGCAACGTGGGGAGAAGAATTTGCCCAGGGTATAAAGAAGGGGCATCTGCTGTGCAGTGGGCCTGTTGCTGTTGCTGTTGTGAGGATTGAAGCATGTGTTAATGAAGACAGCTTTCAGAAATCATGGGAGAACGAAGCCTCTGTTGTGCTGAGCACCATGCAAGCATGATGCACACAGTCTGCATCCCCCTGCTGTACCCAGTAATATACACACACTTCAAAACATCTGTTCATATGTGAATTTGACAGCTAGAGAGGAGGTGTTGGGGCTGAATGGCACCTGACGTTATATGAATAGCTGCAGTTCCTTCCATAGCAATTTTCTTTATGTTCCTTGTTCCAAAATGTCATTTTTTTTTTTTAGGGAAGGTGGAAAGAAGGGTGTTGGAGGTATTTTTTCTGGAGTTCCTTAAATACTCCAAGGAGTATCACAGTGTGCCAGAGGCATGCTCCTGTAATTTTAAGACCAAAGTGTATGTTACCTGCACTCGGAGGTGGCATGAAAGTACAGGGGGTTCAAAGCCTGGTGGGAAATGACTGAATGGCTCTTTAGAATGGAGAGACCCCAGCTGGGCACAGTCCTGCTCCTCCTGCCTGAAGCAACCCATCCCTGGAGTGAAATAGTCTCCAAGCTATGCTCCAGTTTTGTCTTGGAGGGAAGTATTTGGTTCACTTCAAAAGAAGCTCCTGGAGTAAATTAATATAATTGCGGCAAGGTGACCAGGCAGAGACTTGGGACTGAAGACTGAACTCCTTTTTTTTTTGAGAAAGTAGACACTGTTTAGCAGCCTTTCTTTCTACCCCTCTCTGACTTTCCAGCAGTAAGAACTAAGACAAAAATGTAAAATACAAGGAGTTATATCAGCTAATAATTTCATGACAAATAACTGGAAGTTGTATTAGGCTACATGAAAAATAGCTCTAAAGATGAATGTTTTGTGACTGTTCTGATTGTTTGAACATAGGATTGTATGAATAATATTTTAATTTGGTTTTTTTGCTTTTGTTGACCTAACACTGCAACACAATTTGCTTAGTAGATTGTTTGTATTTGCATACTTGGATTTTTTTGGGCTTTACATTCCAATAAATGTAAAACAACAGCCATTGACTGTTGTTTCAACCTAATCTTCACGAATCTCAAAGGAGACTTTATGAATGATTGGTTCTGGTGTCCTGATGCATTAGCAAGAGTAAGATGTCAAATTTAGCATATCACTGCTACTTCAGCATGTCAGTTTTACTATCCCTCTATCTGTGTTTGCCAGATGCATTCAAAGTCGCAGTTACATCTATATTATTATGAAGTACAAGAAAATTTATCTCTGAAAGAAGTCAGTGGGGCTTATTTATTTTCACATCCATCCTCCATTAAAAAGAGTAATCCAAAATAACCACTTTTTCTAGTGAGCAAAATGTTCTGTGTGCTGCAGATACCACACAATGCATGTTGTTCATTACTAGAGCCCTTAGCTTTAGGGCATGTGGTGCCATTTCACTGTTAGGCATGAAAACTGGCAGTCTGATGGCTCAGCCACTAGTGGAGATGGAAAACCTCTAAAGTATGGGAGATGCATGTCAGGACATAGCACTCTCTATCATCCTTTGTTTTCTAACAGAGGATAGTGCACGTGATGTGGAATGACAACAGCAGCAGTTCTGAGTAGGGATGTCACCTTTAAAGGTGCCTCCCCACAATCAGTGACCTTAAGGTTGGTTTCTCCTCGGCATTACTTGCAGAGAAGCAGGAGAAGTGCAGGAAAGAGGAGTGTGAAGGATATGGTTGAAAAAGATGTAGGGCATCAAAAAGAGAAAGACAAGGGAAAACAAATTGGGAAGAACAGTTGGGAGGTGGCTTCTCTGTTTACCTAATCAAATCTGGGGGCTTTGACAGCCCCAAGTTTGTGGGGCTATAGTTCTGCCCCTGACAGCAAGAGATTGCTCCACATCACTGACATAAAGAGATACTGGAATAATGTTTATTTAATTGCATGGCCTCAGTAGGTAAGCATTTTTGGCGGAGGTAATTTATGCAGAGTGGAATCCCAGTCCTCTATTAATGCAGATGCTGGTCTCTGTTCCTATGGTTACAGTTGCAAATAACAGCCCACTGCTTTTAAGTTGTTTGTAAATATATAAAACTGTCATCTTGAGAACAGAAATTTCCTGAGCTTGGTACCTTCCCTGAGGTAATGCTTTCCTTTAAGAACATTTTTGAAAGCAAGGTAGAGAAAGACAATTCTGCTGTTTAGACAGGAATGGAGGAAAGTATGATTTTCTTACTGGGTTAGAAGGCTCGTGCAGAGGCCTGGCACAGACAGCTGGGAGGGTGTATCAGGATGCTTGCTCATTGCTGAATACTCAGTATGTCTCCTTTTCCCAGGAGTATTTCTCAGTTCAAATCCTCTGGCCTCACTCTTGCTTACTGTTATTGCCATCCATACCAAAGCAGGTGCCACGGTCTATCTGTGCTGTTCCCTTCCATCCAAGGGATGGAATGGAAACACGCTAGGTACGCAAGTCTGAAAAATGTTATTCTCAGATTTTGGTAGAAAAGGAGTGGTAAAATGTACACATTAATAGAATCAGCGACAAAGTGATGAAAGGCTCAGTGAACTTCTAGCATGGTCATACAGTGTTTGGAGAACTACACTTTATTTTTCTCAAAATAATTAGTGTCCTTTAATTTAGATTAATAGGCTTTCCTGTCCTATAACATTTTCTAAATCAAATTTGTTTCCACAAGAAAATCTAATTCTTTTGAAAGCCCTTTTCTGATGTTGACTTAGAAGTCAGTTACTGAATTTCTAGCTTTTGGATTAGGCAATTCGCGAACAAGCACACGAGCTGAAACAATATTTTCTCACTAAACTGAATTTGAGTCAAAAATGGAAAATACTAGCATACTAAGGCAACTCAGTAGTGGGTTCTTTGGGGAAAACTTTTGATGGATAAATATATCTTGATATGCCTCTCCTAGTTTCAGAGTTGTCTCTGCATTGAATCACAATATGTACTTTTCTGACATGCTCTTGTGTATAGATGCCCTGGCTTCATCTAAATAAAATTGGACTTTTATATTGAAGTAGTTATATTTCTAGAAAATCAGACAAATTATAGCATGGCTTATCTACTGTTACTTTCTTTTCAAATCTAAAGAAGGAATGTGAAATCTAAATGGAATTTGTCATTAGTAAAACCAGACCTTCTATAGCTCTCGTAACAGGGGTTGGATAGGATATTTACAACTGCTGTAACTGTCTAATTTTTAAATTTAGTGCACATACACATACATGCGCAATGTCTGATATGATGTGTACTGAGTAGTTTCTGTCTTTGTAATATATAACTTAATACGAAATGGTATGTAGAAGAATTTGTTTGAACTCAGACAAAAAGGTCAGAGAAGTCCCTGTCAGAAAAGAAGTGGGGGGGGGAAACATCATGAGATGTGAAATAGGGTGCAGAAAAGCTGAGCTGTGGAGGTAGAGGAAAGAGAGAAGGATGAGCAAGGATCCAGACAAAGGAGTGATACTTTACAAAGATTGTAAGATAAGTGCCTAATTGTCAACCCATATTTAAACAGTATATTTTTAGAACTTATCATCCAGACTCCTGCTCTCCTTCAGTAATTCCAGAGGCTTTGAGGAACATCTAAAATTTTAGATGCATAGAGAGATCATAGGTTCTATGACTGAACCTGTCAGAAGTCTGTCAGCATAGGAGAGCAGGAGCTTTTGATCCTCACCTGTACAGTTGAGCTCTCTGATGATTCTGCGTATCGGTGCATGTTAAGTGAAGCAATAAGAACGTAATCTGAGATCTTCAACTCTGCTCGCTTTTGTAGAGAGAAGACTGGAACCCAGTAATTTAAGAAAAAGCCTTCCTAAGAAAATATTTTTCTTAAATACACTGAAAAGAATTAAAAAACATTTAGTGTATGTGGCGCTTGCAGCTCAGTTCAGTGAAATTGTAAGAGCTTCATTCTGGCTGTCAGAGAGAGTTTCAGGACTCAATGTTTCTTATCATCATCAAGCTTTCTTTTTTGTTTTTTATCATCAAATGGGAAAACAAAACTCGATTTTTTTTCTTGTCCTTTGCCTGTTATATATTTTGGAAGCTCTTTGCATGCTGTTTTCTTGTACCAATGTCTGTATACAACACATAGCATGCCAAGACCATCATTTATGTACATCTGGAACTACTTCTGTGAATATAGATTTAGTACCAATTCAAGAATAGAAAATTTCTATTGCTAACAAATGCCACCTACATTTGACTTCTGTTTTCTAAAAACTTTCGAAGTTTATTGTAAATAAACTCCAGTGAAAATAAACTGAATGAGCACAGTCTGGATTTCCTTCAGAATGGTTTCTAGCATGTAGGAAATAAATTATAGTGTATTCAAAAAACCAGCTGCTTCCATTTGAGTAGAACATATTATGATTTAATGAAGACAACCATCTGCTCCTGAGTAAAATCCTAATTAAACAATATATGACTCAAAACAAAATTAGCAATAAACCAGTTAATATTTTACAAATGTTGCCTGCAACGTATAGCAACTAGTATGTTAGAAGCTTCTTTAAATATGTCTGGCTTTCATAATATTTTAATAGACTGAGAGAATATGCTTGCTATGTCTGGGGCTGGTACCACCACGACATCTCTATGGTAGGATTTAGATTTCATAGCACAAGCTAAAGCATTGTGTTGAGAACTATTACATCCATCATGTTTCAAATTTTTTAGTTTGTTTGTTTTTTTCCTGTTGCTTATCATCACATTTAATGAATTATTCTGCAAAGCAGATACAAAAGCTTCTGAAAAAAACTGTGGACAAATGGAACAGCCTGCCTGAACACATAATTTCTGTGTCAAAGTCAGATCTGTGAATGGAGACCTCCTCATTTAGCTTGTATGGCATGTCTCATGCAAAAGGACAAAGAAAGCTGGTTAAAGGGATCTTAAAAGTGGAGTGGAGATCAGTGCAATGTCTGGACCCCCATTCTCTGAGGAAACAAATGTCATACTTCACATAGCCTAGATGTTGATGCTTAAACTACAGGCAAGCTTAGAGAAATAATAATTAGTGCTGTATAGTTAATATACTTTAAGGGGAAAGTACTTTTTTTTCCTGGTCAAATGTGAAGAATGTGGCCCAGTGTGGACCCAGAGACAGCAGCTGAGGACGTGCAACCCCAGCTGCATTGCTGGGGTGGGCTGAACCTTATTTGGATTCCTGTGCCATGGCTTTACCTCCAGAAACATGAGGCTTGCAGGGAACCAAAGGAAAAATTAGGTGATAGAACAGGCAGGCAACACTTGTGTGCTCAGACTCACTGAGATATAAGAGGTCCTTGTGCATTTTTCAATGAAAACAAAACACATCATAAACAGCACTACTGTGAATAAGCACTAGCCATCCTGTTCATGGTAAATTGTCTCTTTCCACATGTATGATCCTATTTTATTTTTTGGGTGCTTTCAAGAACTAGTAAAAGATATAAGGAAAAACAGAAACTACAACTTCCTTGACATGGATATAAAATTTAATAACCTTGAGAACTCTGTCTCATTTTTAAGCTGAAGTAACTGTCTGGGTCAAACAAAAATGGAGAAGTTATTATATTATTACGTGAGTGAAATTAGGTAGTCTGTTCACAAATCAGCTCCTTGCCTTTTTTTCCAGAGCCTTCAAAGTGGATGTAGTTAGACTAAAACCATTGAAACACACATTTCCCCTGCTATTTCTCAGTGTCTGTTGAATGAAAGAGAGATTTTTCTTTGAGATTCAGAGCACTGCAGAAGGGTTTTATCTTGCTCTGATCTGTACAGCCTTTGACTTGCTTTGGCACAACTATCTGTACATGGGTGATCCCACCCTGGGACAGCCTCAGGCTGACACAAACCAGCTGCTGGAGTAGGGCTCCCATCAGGTACCAGCCAAGCCTGGGTGCGATAAGGAATCAGGACACACGCCTCACACATCTGTCTTTGTTATCAAAAGTACTTCATCTATGACTCAAACCAAAAGGACTTTAAAATTTTTGTTGTTGTTGTTTTTCCTTGCTTATCTCCAGAAACTCTTCTGTTTTTGTTTTTTTTTTTCCTCTGGGCAAGAAGTCAGCTTCTTTAGTTTAGTCCCTGAATAAAATGTTCCAGTGCTGTGCTGAACTGGGCTACAAACACTGTGGGGGAATGTTTTTCAAGTCAGACATAAAGCTGTTCTCCTTTCCCCTTCAAATTAATTTTCAGAGAACACTGTGGGTTCTCTCATTTCACACCTAGAATATACAGCAGCAGGTCTTCAAGGTAAAATCCTCTGAAAGAAAAAACTGAATAAGTTTCTCTTGAGGATACTATTCTGCCATCTCTAGGAAGAGCAGCAGGTGCAACAAATCTAAAAGTTCCTCAGTAACTCAGCTAGAGTGGCCTCAGTGGATAGACTCCCATCCTCTGTGGTCTGCAAGAACCTGTTCAGCTCTGCATGGGAATTTTACACTGCTTTCATTAGGCATTATACTGCAGTGCAGTTTTGAAGAGCAGAGTTAGCCACGTCCTGTTTTCCATATAGGTGATGGAAGGAAGCAGCTGCATGTGGGGTAGCAGTTTTGAAGGCCAGAGATAGAGTTCTGAGATGGCCCTGCATGTTTCCTCTTTCCCATTAATGACTTTGCTCTTTTATTGCTTCTACTGAAATGACTTGTTCTAATGCTCCAGACAACCAATATTTCTGTAGGAATATCCTTTTTTCTCCCTTCTTTCTCATTTTCTTTCTCCTTTAATGTACTCAGTTACCATTGTAAATCACTAGCTGGATATAGCCAATACAGCAGCAGTCCTCATTTGTGCAAGTTAAAGCCCGTGGCTATACCAAAGTTAATCTTAGCCTTGAGACCATCTAGTTCCACCCCCTGCCATGGACATGGACACCTTCCACTAGACCAGTTTGTTCCAAGGCCCATCCAACCTGGCCTTGAACACCTCCAGGAATGGGGCAGCCACAGCTTCTCTGGGCAACCTGTACCAGTGCCTCACCACCTCAGAGTACTGAGTTTGCTCCTAACTGATCTAAACCTGTCCCCTTTCAATCTGAAGTCTTCAGACTTGCTCTAACAGGTCCATGCCTCTAACAGGGTCCCAGACCTGGACATAGCACTCCAGGTGGCATCTTGCAAGAACAGAGCAGAGGGGTAGAATCACTTCACTCCAGCTGCTGGTCACACCTCTTTTGATGCAGCCCAGGGTACACTTGATTTTCCTGGGGTGACGGGGAAGGCTGTCAGGTCACATTGAGCTTCTCAGCCAGCATTCTTTCCCTTCCCTGTCAGTCAGTGGCAAAGCAGAAGATGCCTCTTTAAGCCTGGGTATGATTAATTCCACAATAAAGCAGGCTGCAGCTTTTGTCTCAATGTCAGTGAAAATGAAATGCAAACCTTACAAAGGAAGCCTGTTTTTGTCATGTGGGTGTGACAAGGACATACCTGCCATGAGTTTGCGGATGATTTTTGACACATACCTACAGATATATTTATCTATGAGCACATAAAAGCAAAATGTAGACAGTTATGTTTATCCTGCTCTTGCAGCTGTAGCTTCTGACCTTTATCCATGACATTCCTAAGCACCTCTACTCCTGTCCTTGGGGATCTCACCATTTACTTGTATAGTCTTCATAACTGATTTTAGCACAGTCTTGGCAGCTCTGGACAAACTGCTTTGTAATAATTGCCCCATGTTAATAGGGACAGAGAAAATTGGGTAAACAGAGAAATTGGGTGCATTTCAGGTATCACTCTGCAGAAGTGCAGTGTGTGGCTGCCTTTTTCTTTTTAGATTCTCAACTTGGTTATGAGAATAATGTCTTCCTGCCCTCCTGCCACAAAGGTCTAACTCTGAGCAGCTGACTGTCACTCTGTTTATTCTCCTGTCTGAAAATAGAGGTGTTCTGAGGTGAGGTTTTTGCAGCACCCAAGATACTTTTATGTGAAGGGGCTCAGATACATCCACAATAGAGTGGCAGAAGTATGGGGGCACCTGATTTGAGCAGATAAAAAGGGACCTTTTTTTGCCAAAGTGAGTGGATCAATGCCCAACAAGCCATCAGGGCATCCTCCCCTACAGGAAGCACCCCTAGAGCTTCAGAGGCTGCCCAGGGTTCCACCTGCCTCCTCCCAGGGCCTGAAAACTCTGCCAGGAAGGATCTGCTGCCTCTCCACCAGTCCCCAGAGCCTTTCTCCTCAGATCCAGTTTGAATCTGGACAGGAACCTCATGAATGCTTTCACCCTGGCTCTTTCTCCTCAGGAGAGGTGCTGGGACCATACCTGTGAGGGAGGGCACTGCCTGGTCCCTGTTGCCTCGCTGTCCTGCCCTGCCAGGCCTCCCTGCTGGTCTGCCCTCCGTGTGTCTCCCCCTGTACCTGCCTCCCTCCCTTCTCTGTGTGAGTGGCTGCCATGGTGTACTGGCCACCCACAGGCGTCCAGCGGCCAAACTTTGCTCCAGGGACACCTGTCTGCCTTGGTAGGCCTGTATATGGAGGGGATAGGGTTTGGGTAAGGACACACCTGGAGGAGAGTACAGTTGTGTCGCCACACCTTGCTACTGATAAATGCACTTTTGTCTTCTCTTTCTCAGGCACTAGGGAGGACTTTGTGTCCTGAGGAGTTTCTCAGGTCAGCAGGCTGAGGGCTTTGCATTATGGTGAGCCCTCTCCCTAGAGTCATGGTTCAGTCATTGAGAGGCTCTGCGGTGGTACTGAGACACACAAGAACAAGTCAAAATGATGTTTCCCTTGTTGCAGTCATGGGGGTTTTTGTGTTAACAGTGCAACTGGAACAAAAGCAGAGCTCCTAATTTGGACAGCATGTGTGGGCAAGAGAGGAGAGCCAAGCAGTGTCCTAGATGGAGCACAGACTGGGACCTGATGTTGTGCTTCTGTGAGCACAACTAGTGCTCAGCTTGTGCAGCTGGTGCTGAGGCTGGTTCCAGGGGGAGTGATGTGAGGGTTCAGGGTGGATGCTGATATTGGATGGAAGCAAAAACTTGGGCAGGTCTTTGATCCTGGGGAAGAGAAGTGGCATTGCTCACAAAGGCAGTAGGTGCTGGCACATGTGGTGGAAGCTTGGGGCAGCAGTCTGTGAAAGGCATGATGAGAATTTTAAACTGGATCCTTTAAAATTCAAGCTTTTCTTTTCCCCTTGTCATTCCCCCAATAGCATTTCACTGAGAGTATGCTCTGTTTTCAGTGGGACTCCTGGCAGGTATTGCTTCAGGCAAAACCTAACCCTCACAGTTGAGGTTTTGCATCACTGATTTCTGCACTTGATGTTGTACAGATTAGTGATTATTCCAGGTCTTAAATGTGTTGTGGTTACATTACTTCTGCTATATGAGTATTTAAAAATAACGGGATTTAAATTGAATCTAGTAGCTACTTTCAGTATGCTTCTTTTGAAGGAGATATCTGTATATGTGTATGTCTTCTTTACAATTGATGAAAAGGTTTTTGAGGTATGAAAACCAGTCTAACTTTATTATCCTTTCTCTGCAGTGCAAAATATGAGGAAATGTATATTTATTGGTCCATCTTACCTGCCTTCTGCCAGACTGATAATTTCTGTCTGATGTCAATAGAAAAAGCTTGTAATTATAGTGTCAGTTTGCCTTTGAAAGCAGGTCTGGCTTCAGCACTCAGGACAGAAAGAGTGTGCACATATCACTCCTGACATTTTCTCAGAAGTATTACTGCCTTGCTAGCTCACCTATCAAGCATGGTGAATTGTGTTTCTACTCATTGATTACTAGCTTTCCTGGGCAACTGAAAGTGTTGCTACCTATTACCTGACATGATGTAAAATCAGTTGAATACTTTGGCAGGTACATTGTGTTAAGAAACTGTATTTTTAAAATGTCCTTAAGAGGCTTTTATTTATGTCAATTTGCTTTTATCTTATCCTTGTACTGGCAATATCTGTATTTTAGTATGTATGTATGCATCAATGTGTCTCTACACCAACCTTCTTCCATATTGTTATGATACACTGTTTTGAACAGAGCATTCATAAATTATATTGATAAGGGTTGATTAAGAGAGTGATTTTATTTATCGTGGTCACAAATCTTTAAAATCCACAGGGAAGGCTTCTCAGCCAATGACGTTATACTTTTTAATTCCTTTCCTGACCAAGTTTTGGAAATTACACCTTGTCCCTGAATACCCTGAGGATTACATATCCCCTTGTCAAAAACAGCAAGGTTATTATTCACTCATATAGTGCTAGTAATGTTCAGGATCTGTAATCATCTTGTAGTGATCCATGTTATTAGATTTCAGTGGTCTGACAACGATTTATCAAATGCCACTTACTATATCAAGAAGGGCAAGCAAATAAACCTGTCCCGTCCTGTCAGCCTCAGCACCCTCACATGCGCTTGCTTCCCGGAGCACCTGAGGCGTGAAAACCACCAGGGCTGTTTCTGATTAATCTCACTTTTAAATAAAACCAGGTATTTCTGGAGAAAGTAATTCCTGTGTCCGTTCATCTGTGCATGGGACTCAGGTCATGAGGGACACCTGTGCGGCCAGGCCAGAAATTCCCTTGTCCTGCAGCATTGGGGCGCTGGCTGCGCGGTGGCCGGCTGATGCTTGCGGACCGGGGCACACATCCGTTCTCTCCGCCGGCCGGCGAGAAGCTCTGCCGGGCAGCGGAGCCGCTGGGCCCGCACAGGGGGAGCGGAGTAGCCAAGGACCGGGTGCCCTCTCTTGGCCACCTTCAACAACAGCAGCCAAAACCAGGGCTTAAAATAGCGGCTGGCAGTGAAGCGACGTGAGCTCTTCAGAAACGGAGAGAATCTTCACGTCGTGTCTCCGAATAAAGAGAAATGTTTATTGAAATGCAGGCCCAGGAGCTGAGATGCTAATCTAAACATACAGTGCCTCTCTAGCTTGGGGTGAGACTAGTGACTGCTTGATCTCTGTTAGTCCATCCCAACAATGGGGCTAAGGACCCTCTGCACTGTTCCTTGGGCACTGATAACAGCTACAAATGAAAGAGTCAGGGTTCCTCAGCCTCATCCCACGCGGACATTCCTCTTTGGCTCGTGTCGTTCATCACAGAAGTCTTTTGCCATGGAATTTACATTTTGATGAAACACAGCGGCCATCATTATTTCAGCAGTATTGCATTTGAGTGGCAGCTGTGGGGTTAAGGCACACGTGTGTCTGCATGCTAAAGCTAGAACTTTAGTGAGGCTTACTGGGGAACGCCATAAAATTTCTAAGGTTATTCACTTTATCAGCAATCAAACCTACCAGTTCAGGAAGCATGGTAGATCAGTCTTCTAGAAAAGCTTGTTCTGATCCTAAATAGTGGTTTCTCTGTGTGTAAAACAGAACCAGGACATGGAGTTGGGCTTGGATGATCCTTGTGAGTCCCTTCCAACTCAAAATATTCTGTGATTCTGAAAATAAATGATCACTGAAACGGTATTTAGCATATGAATAAAAATAGGGTGGTTAAGTGAAAAAAACATTTGGTCAACCTTTTATCAGTCATATAAGAATGCTTGTGTTAACCAATAAACTGACAGTTTAGTGAAAGAGACTTCATCTATGTAAAGTCCTTGTCATCCTACTAAAAGAGGGCTTTCTACAAAGGATCTAAATTATATTTATTTGCTTGCTAGAAATATTTAATAATAAGCTTTTTACTTATGCTGAAGACAAAGCTAGCTATTGTCTGTAATGGAGCTCAGGTGGCTTATCCTTACTGAGGATCTAGCCCCATTCTTTTTTATTTTGAGCTAGATTTCTCAGCAATTTCTTTAAAAGTAAAAGGGAACATGGATTAGAGCAAAACTGTGTCTATGCACTGAAGTTGCATCCTGCTGCTATTCCAGTCAGGTTCTGGGTGTAAGACAAGATTGGTAAGTAGCAAACACCATGCTAGGAGCTGAATGTATGCACTCTATTTCCAGCTCTCTTGCTATGTAACTTTAAATAGCTCACTAAACCGCTTAACTCATAGAATTGTTATCTGAAAGTTGATAACTATCACAGGCACGTCTTTGCATCTGTATATAAGCTGCAGTTTATGAAGCACCCTTAAACGTCTAGTGGAAAGACACTCTTTGAAGGCTTGTTACTGAATTCTTGTGTGACATTGGCATAGAGCAGTTGCCATTACAGACAGCTCTTACTAGTGGGACAATGCTGGCATTTGCACGGGTATATCCCATGTTAAATTTTTCACCTTATAAAAACTATTTGATGCTCAGAGTTTGCAATAGCGGTAAGCACTTGGCATCTTTTGAAGAGCTGTGTGTATTTCCTTAGAATCAGAGACCAGAATGATTCAGAACAAGCATCAAGCCCAAGAGAAGGTATATGGATGTAGAGAGAAGAAAGATGGGCCACAGTGGTTAAAGAGAAGCTCGCAGATGAAATATCTGAAGTATCCACTGAAGAGTGGACAGCCATGAATCAGAATCAGTTGCAATGTGCCATTTTTAATGTAAGAACTCTTGATATCCTTTGAGCTGTAACAGGCATTTAAATCTTATTGCAACCAATTCTTGTTCCTCCTAATTAAAACCAGAATGTATTTGATACTCTGATGCAAAATGCTCATATAAATTACTTGCATTCTTCTACTTGAGTTGACAAGTCAAAACAACCCTACATAAAAAGGGACTGCAATATACTCTGACAGCCTATGCACAGTGCTCATTGATAAGACAAACATTTCCTGAGATGCATGATAAAAAACCAATGCTAAAAACCTTAGTAGGCAGGACAGTGTGCAGGCTGCCCACTCAAGCTACCTATTCATCTTGTACGGAGCTTATAAACAGTGGGTGACATGGTGCTATATTTTCATGTGGTTTTATTATTAGTTAACAAAACCAGGAACAATATTTGAATAGCAATTCTGTTTGGAAAGGTAGGCACTTTTAAGGCACATAGAGCTGACACGCCTCAAGGCTATACCTCATTAGTTTGCTTACATTACCCAGCTATATTTCTCTGGGAATGGAGTGGGTGCTTTACATACAAATAAAAGATGTGGGCAGAGGAGGAGAGGCTGAATTATTCACTTTTCTGCCCTGCAGCTTTTATAATCGTGCATGCTATGGCAAAGTGAATGTAAAATACCTTCAGCAAGGTTTGGAGCTGGTGTAAGTTAGTACAGCCCCGTTGATGTTGACAAATATCATGGGCAGCTTCTCTGAAGGCTTAGACCTGCATTATATTCACTGCTGTGAGTGACTGTAAGGAATCAGGTCTGAGGTCCCAGGCCTTATTTATACATTCTAAATAAGCATAGGAAATCAGGGGGAATGATCTGAAAGCAAAATATTATTTTGAGTTGTACAGGTTTCTAAATGTGAGCAGGTAACTGGACTCCACTTAGGCAGATAGACATCAGCTGGCTGCTCTGGAAGAGTAGGTGTTAGAGAAGAATTCCTGTTCCAAGCCATTAATTGACTCATTTTTTTGGTATTTCATAAGCAATCTAGACTGGGAATAAAACTGTTAGTCAATGTGACAGTGGCATGACAATACAAATGCCAGGAAAATGCATAAAAAACCAAATGCAGTTTCTGAGTTAATTAATTGCTCAGCATTGGTAAAGCAATGTAACCATTTATTAAAATAGACAAGGTTTTGTGTGCAAGTCACAGCTGAATTGCCTGCTAATTAAGAAAAAGCTAATAGTAATTTAGATAATAGTCTTGTCAATAATTGTGGGCAAAAGGAAGAAAAATTTTATTAACTGGAAAAAAATGGAATTGATGACTTCTGGATATTCAAATCTGAAAAAAATTAATGAGCTTGAGAGATATTGATACTAAATGGTACCAGACACTTCCTGTTGAGTGACTGTGTTCTATTAGACACCTGCCAGGACACTTTTCTCTCATCACTCATCATTATCATTGGCTATGGTTTTATTGTGTATTTGATAATGTATTTAAGGGAATATTTAAATACACTGTGTGGGAGTAAAGAGCATGGGAATAAAAATTTGATCATAATAATTTCTTTGTTTACCTCCTGATAGAAATTCCAAGCTTCATAATGTGTATAAATACATAATTTTGAAATATCTAAAGCCATCCTATTTCCAAAGCTCAGTGGAGGGACAATCCAAGCCACAGATGGGGTTTGAGCTACATCCATGAAAGGGCTTGGATCTCACAGAACATACCTGGTGAGGTGAATGGCTTGCAGGGAGTGATTCAGAGTGGCTTTCCTGGGGAGACATGGCAATCTAAAATGAAATACAGAAAGGGGAGCTCCCTCTAGTAAGAGTAAGTGCAGGAACATTCTGAAAACTATCCTTTCAGTGCTGATGGCACCATCCTAGTATGTTTCATGGGCCAGGACCTTGTTTGCTATTTCAAAAAATCCTGGCTCTTTCCATTTACATGACCAAGAGTGCTGTCCCTGTCATGACCACCTTAAGGGATTATTTAGAGGTTATGACTTGTCTGGAAAGTGAGATTTGCCCTTCTCAGCCTTCCAAAAATTTCTTTTTCAGACTTATGCCTTAGAGACTGAATACCTGGGCTTTGCAAGAAGTAGATCTGTGTTCTTCAGGTCAAACAGGCAAACTGCACAATGTGGTACAGATGTCACCTTGATTGCAGGCATCAGACAGAAAACTTCAGAGTTCTTTTTCTAACACATTCCTGCCATCTCCTCTGGCAAAGATTTCACTTTCCTCTACACAAGACAAGTATGCATGCTTTTCTATAGACCCTAGGGGTAAGTTTTGGCATATCTAATCTTAGAGATCTCTAGTGTAAACTTCAGCTTCTGAGTGAATCATTGTGGTTCCTTTTATAGACAATGTAAGGGACAGGACTGTCTTGAGCAAGTCTTACTGTATTGTAAAGCAGATGGGCAAAACAGGTTGGGTGAAACCTGCCTAAAAATACATATTTCTTTCCTCTAGAGAGCTTCAGGTAACTAGCTCAAGATACATTTCTAGAGAGAAGCATGTATATCATTGACATCTGTATAAGATAAATCCCTCCTAGAATTCAAGGTCTCCCACATCTAAAAGTCATTGAAGGAGGTCATAGGAGGTGAGAAATAGACACTGCTCTCTGACTCCATCAACTTCTCTGTCACAGGCTTCTCCTTTAAAATTTACAGAAATTATACTCAATTGTAATCAGTTGTCCTATTGAGATAACCAGAAAATGAGTTATGTTTTGTTACTGGCCTTTTTGTAAGGATCAGTCTGGAAGCCTGCATATCTTCTATTTTGCTTTTCTAAAAGGCCTCAATAAAGAGAATTAATCATTCTAAGTCAGTTGAAGTTAGATCAGCTTTTTGGGGGGAAGATTTTTGTGTGTTTTACCTATTCCCCTTTTCTGAAGTTCATTCTCATATGGTTTGTGTTTGGAAGTTTCCCCCTTGTAAGCTCTGAGCATAGTATAATCATAGAGAAAGTCGTATTCACGTAATTCTTTCTTTTTTTTGCTTCTCCGCATCTGCTGTTCATCTGCATTCTGAATGTTCTGGGTTTAGGGACTTTTTCCTTGTGGATCTAGTGAACTCACAGTTAATTGACCTTGACATTGATGAGTGAGATGTGACCAGTTAACTTGACTCTAAAACATATTTTATCTGGCAGTTTTAATTTTCAGCATTCTTAATGGAAAAATGCAATGATACGTTGCAAGATGCTGGATGTCTTGGAAACCCATAACATTTACAAAATAAACACCAAATGTAAAGAAATAAGCTAGTTGGTGACAACTTGTGGCAAAGAGGGGACTTGGTCAAGCTTCACTTCAAATGCTGGAACATGCTGCCTGTATCATCAAAAAGTCCTGAATGTGTGTGCTGATATAGGGATTTCATTCCCACATGCCTATTGCTACATAGCTTTAGGTTGTTTTTCTTCAGGTCTAGGCCAATTTTCAAGACTGAAACTGTTCTGTATGCAGATAGTTCTGCCAAAAACCCCTCAAACAAAACCAAAATAACTCATGTGTTTAATTCAATCTTTACAATTTGGGCTTCTTGGAAAATGAATATGTATATCACAATTTTAATTTTCAAGTCCTTTCCAATGAACACCCATGTAATCATCTGTCAACAATCTCCACGTAACAAAATACATTTTTAAGGAGATTTCACAGATAGCAATCTATAGATTTATCAGGGATAGCCTATTGGTGGGAAGTCATTATTTGTCAAGCTCATTTTAATAAACACTCATTCACTTGGGTTTTGTTTGTGGTGCCCAAGCTGAGAAATGCAATTTTGCAGGATAGTTTATTTTGGAACTTAATGCTAAATCAGGAGGGAGAGGCCTTTCTTGGCAAGGACTGCAAACACTTCTGTATCCAGAGATTAAGTCTGCTTGTCTCTGACGCTACTTGATGATTTTTGATTGCTAGTGCTGATGAATGTAAGGGCTTAACTGATGGCCATAGAGTGAGGATAAAAGAGGTAATTTGATCAAGGGGCTTAACACTGACATCTTGAAAAGAGAATCCTTGGAATGAATTCAGCCATATACTCATGTCCGGGCCATCTATTGCTATTTATCATAACTTCAAAACCCCACCTCTTTAAATCACAGAATCATCAGTGTTGGAAGAGACCTTCAAGACCATCTTGTCCAACCGTCAACCCAGCACCATCATAATCACTCCTAAACAATATCCCAAAGTGTCACATCCAGGTGCCTCTTTGAACACTTCCAGAGATGGTGACTCCACTACCTCCCTGGACAACTAATTTCAATGCCTAAACCCTCTCAGTGGAAAAAAAAGAAAAAATCTGATATTTAATCCGAACCTTCCCTAAGCACAATTTAAGGTTATTTCCTCTTGTCCCTTTGCTTGATACATGTCAGAAGAGACCAATCCCCACCTGGCTACAGCCTCCTTTCAGGTGGTTGTAGAGAGAATATAAAGTTCCTCCCTGAGCCTCCTCTTCTCCTAAACACCCCCAGTCCCTCAGCTGCTCCTCACAAGATTTGTGCTCCAGACCCTTCCCCAGCTCCATTGCCCTTCTCTGGACACGCTCCAGTACCTCAATGTCTTTCCTGTCTTGAGGGGCCCAGGACTGAACACAGGATTCGAGGTGTGGCCTCATCAGTGCTGAGTACAGGGGGACAATCATTGCCCTGGTCCTGCTGGCCACACTATTGCTGACACAGAACACCAGGATGCCATTGACCTTCTTGGCCACCTGGGCACAGCTGGCTCATGTTCAGCTGCTGTTGGCCAACACCCCCAGGTCCTTTTCCGCTAGGCAGTTTTCCAGCCACTCTGCCCCCATCCTGTAGAGCTGCAAGGGGTTGTTGCCAAATATTTTAATAAGTTTGTCTTGAACAGTATAGAGGATCTATGTTTATATTTAAATAAAGACATCCAAGACATTGCTAGGAGGAATATATTATCCAAAGATGGGAAGAATTTAATTGATTATGATATTATTCTTCATAAATGTAAAGATTATTAGGCATAGATTCACTAAGACTGTGGGGATACAGTCCAAGCTCATGAATTGCCCATTGGATTAGAAATCCTAATATTCAGATCTATTTTGTTTTCCTATATTTGACCACATTTATGTTACATGTGGAAGTTCTTTCAGTCTTGTTTGGCCTCTGTATAGAGACCTATTGCATGTGTGCATGGAATAAAGTCTAGTAAAACTAATAGCCCCTAAAAGTCTGTGACTGAACATTCCAAAATTTTCTTTGATTTAGGGACATGAACAAGCATCAAACTTACAACAAACTTCAACCCAATTCCCTCACCGCTTATTCAGTGTGAGAACAAAACTTTACTAAGTGCTTGAGATTCACTTGGTCTGTGCCTCCACCTTGGTCTCTTATCAGGTTCATCAAAGCTTTTAGGAGATACAGAAGTTTTTTGATTAAAAGCAGACTAGGACTGCAGGATGATACTCAATTTTTTTTTTTTTTTTTTTTTTTTTGCAACCCTGAAGTTTTTTAAAGCAAAGTACAGTGGCTTTTAACAGGAAAAAAGTTTGATTGTAGACAGTTTAAAGTAGAGCATCTAGACAGGAAAAATAATATTTCTTTTCATTCCCCCAAGCTCTTAAAAGAACCTGGTAGCTGATGAACCTTTCAGTCTAGCAGGGAAATAGAAGTTCAGAGTTAAACTGGAAATGTCACGCAAGTGTCAGATTCGTTATCTTTTGAGGTGTCTCACAGCTTTTACCTACACTCTGGCCTAGCCCTTTGGATGAGATGGTGATGGCTCTGAAAGGCATTAATGTTTTTATTTTTCTTATCAAGAAACTTTCCCTCCCTTTCACTGCTAAGTT
Source organism: Pomatostomus ruficeps (assembly GCA_013400735.1). NCBI lineage: Eukaryota > Metazoa > Chordata > Aves > Passeriformes > Timaliidae > Pomatostomus > Pomatostomus ruficeps. The sequence continues at coordinate 204,730 of VYZT01055013.1, read as the reverse complement.
AAAAATAAAGACAAGTAAAACTAGCCAAGCAGTTCTCTCTCTCCTCCTAAATCACCTTGTTGTTTGTTGTTCCAAACAGGCTTATTTTCCAGTTTTGCCTGGCTGTTTGGTAGACTGATAAAGAGATGAAGGATGTTTAAAAAAATTACTACTGTGGAGTGAGACTCAAGGAGAAAATACAGAAAACTTCTTTTCGGCTGTTTCCTCTTGGATTACTGAACTTTTCAGTGCAGATATTTAGACAGTTGTTCAATCATATTCTTTCTTAGAGGCCATTTGACAAGAGTTATAGGGATGTCTCTGCCAGGGTCACCTCACTCCATTTTCACATTTGTCCTAACAGCTTTGCCGTGCCCCTGTGTCCTACAGCAGCTCAAATCTCCGTGTAGACTCCCCATAACTGCCAGTCTGTCACCTTTATCCCTTTTGGTTTTGTCTGGTCAACAAAGCTCTTCCCTGCTATTTCACTCCTGGCTCTTCCTCTTTTATCTTCTGGTTGTTCATATCCCTAGACAGTGAATTACAGAGTCCTAAAGGGGAAGTGAAATGCAAAAATAGGGTGCTTGGGTAGTTGCTGCTTTTGGGAATGGCTCCAGCCCCAGAAGAGACTGTTTTTGTGCAGTTTCACCATGGCAAGTAGGCAGGAGTTGGGTGCTTCTTGTCACTCCAGTACATCTGATCCAGATCTGAAAGCAGAGGCTGGCTGGCACTCAGCCACTTCTCTGCCCTCCTCCTCCTCTTGCTGCTAGATGCAGTCTTTTACTTTCTTGAAAGCTACTGATCATCCTCCTTCAGTCCAATGGCCTTCAGGAAAACAGTAAATTTCAGGCATGTGGTCTGAGAAATTCCTTCATTTTCTCATCAGTTTCTGCACTGACTCCAGGAGGGCAGCAAAACAACTGCACTTTTTCAAACAAGGCAACTAGCTGGTGGTGCCCTCAAACACAGCCTTTTAGAGAAACATGCCCGAAGCATAATAAACAGACTGAAATTATAAATCCATTGCTGTCACAGAGCTTACAAGTTCTTAGTTGACTTGCCTGTGCATAGCTGGTTGTTTTCTTTCTGCATAGCAGCATGTAATTAAAATATTCATATGCAGATTGCAGCCCATGTAGGGCTGAATCCTCCTAGATGCTGAGCAAAATTGGATAGTGCTGAGAGATCTCAGCTGCCAAGGAATAGAGTGGAGGCTCAAAGTAGTCTGAGTTGCCCAGCATCTGGCAGAGTGCCTTAACATTGATTTGTTCTTATGTTAGGATAAAACTGGCAAGGAACAGGGAAGCAGTTTAGGGCTCAATTAACAAACAGCCCTTAAAAAATGTATTTCACTTTCTGCCTTAGGCTTTGCCTTAGGGCTAGCCCTGTTCACAGAGCTAAGACTAAAAGAGAAAAACTGCTTTTATACATAATATCCAGTAAACAGTTATCCTCTCTATAATAAGGGCAATTCAAAACATCTCAATGTCACAGACACTCTGGAACGGGAATCAATCAGGCTGGTATTAGGTCAAATTATTCAGTAGAATAGCTAAGATTAATTTGTAAAAGGTTGGTTTGTTTGTTTGTTTAAAGTTTTCATAGTGTTTCAGCTGGAAAAAATAAAATAGTATGTTTTGAATTTGGGTATAAAGTAGACTGGGCTGAAGAAGTTGTATGGCACAAGGAGACTGTTGTTTTCTCCTGGTCATGGAGAATATTGTGGTGGAGAAAGTAAAGGCTTCCTGCTGTTGGGACGTACATTAGAGAAAGATATTTATGGCAGTGGCTACTTCTTTCCTGTTGCACTTCACAAAGGTGCAGAAGGCCTATGCTGTACCTGTGGGTAATTTTGACTAACTAACTGTTCTTACAAAGACTTATGTTATGGCAAAGAATGATTTTTGGAGAAGTGTCTTTGGAAAAGCAGTGAAAGTCATCTCTGCAGAATGACTGTGACTGGGGCCATGGTACTGTGCACCACCTTCTAGGAGCTACTGCCTGGAGAGAGGATGTCCCACTGCTCCTCTCCCTATCTGCAAATTGTCTAGGAGACTGGGGATTTGAAACTCTTCAGTGCATTACAATCCTTATACTCTCTTAATGGGGTCAACAGCCTTGGCTGAATTTTCTGAGGTTTTGCAGAGGTCTATGTGCAGAAGTTAAAAGCTAAATCAATAAAATGGCAAGACAAGCATCCATCTGCTTTAGCTTGTTAAGTTTATTTCTGATTATCTGACTTTATGAGACTTTTTTACCTCTCTTTCCATTCAAGGCAAATGCAAGTGGTATCAAGAGAGAATAATTCCTTCTAGAGAAAAGTGATTCTCTGTTAGTCTACATTCTATTTGTCTATACAGTTTCCCTAAGTCGCAATGGCAGTGCTGATAAAGGAGAGCTACTTCACCCTTCTACGTATTTTTTTTTTTTTTCATTTTGGAGAGTAGAGAAAGAGTGTGTCTGATCACACATTTTCTTTATTCCCTTTGGAGAAAGGTGCAGATTAATATTTCTAAATTAAGCTGATTCAAGCTTTCTTAGCACTCTAAAAAACCTGATTTTGCTGCCCAAAAGATTGAGCTTTGGGCTGCTTATGTTATGGGCAAGAAAGATATCAGAAAAAATATGGGAGAAGATGTTGCACAGTGAGATAACGAACCTTGGAGGGCCAGGCTTGCTGGTTTTGCTTCTGCGGGAGGAGCAGGATGCAGGGCTGACTTTTTGGAAGGAGACACACCACCTCTTTTCCTTAGCAAGAGAAGCCACAAGAACCAACCCCCAGGAGTTTATCCATCCCACCATAATTCTGAGCAACTCAGCCAATCAGGCTCAAAGAAACACAACAATATCATTGCATTCTCTCTTTCTTAACGGGAGCTTCTCTGCTGAACTTACACAAAAGGCACAGCAGGGATGTAGGCTGAGGAAGGAGAGATTACCCTCTGCTGTTCTCTGTTCACTGTTCATGTTCAAGTCTTTAACAAGGAGCTGATCTAAGGGTGATGGTAAGAGACAAAAACATTCAACTGGCCTCTTATGAAGGCTAGACAAAATATCATATTGGGATGTTCAGGTCTGGGGGTTTTTCTGTTTTGTTTTAATTTCATATCAGCTGCATAAATTGAGGCTTAAAAATAAGAATGTTATGTTATTTTTGTAAGACTGAAGGTCCCTTTAAAAGTCCCTTTGAAGGTTAGTTGATCATAAGCTTGTAAATGACATGCCTTTTTCATGAAAAGTTGAATAATGGCCATAAACAAGCACAGGATATTGTAATTGTATCCAAGTGGTAGTAACTTCTCTAAGTATATAAAATGCTTTAATAAATAGCACAAGTAATTAGTTCTTAAAGCAAACTTCTTTTGCAACCAGACAGTGCTTTTTTATATTCATTCTTGCTAGGGAATTGAAGCTACGGTTGTTATCTAGATCATGTAAATTCAGTTTTGCAATGGAGGTTTTATTTTATTTTTTAAAGATGTATGATATGAAAAAAATACTAGAGTATTTAAAATTTCCCCTTGAAAAGCCATTCAGATTTTTCCCCCAGTTCAAGATGGATAGTACCTTTTTCATCATTGCTGAGACTGGATTTTTCCCCACAGTCCAGAGTACTTGAGTGCTTTGTCTTCTGTGGGGGGTGAAGTCCTTTGTTTTCTTACTATGATATATTTTGATGTGGCACCTGCTGCTGTTCTTGGAAATCTTGGAAAACTTACTCACAACCTAATTTTAAGCACAGATCACATAACAGGGCTATTGTCTAATTTTTTTTTCTCAGTTCTGTTTTATTGTCTACCCTTATCATTTCATATCTTAAGATGATAGGGCATGAAATTGTCTACTAATTTGCTTGTGTGGTACCTGGTAGACCTGAATTCAAGGGGAATCCCTCCATATTATGTTCATCATAATTAGCTATTCATATTGCATCAGCAGGAACAAATCTTCTGAAGAACTTTCAAACACTCTTGTTTCTTGCAGCCCTTTCAGTTATAGATTGACTACCTTATATTTTGTTAATCAGGCAGAGATGTTGCATATCTTTATCTGTAATGCCTTTTTCAGCTCTGTCTGTATAATCCATTCCTTTTATTTACCTCCTTTTTTCTACCTTTCTATTCTGCTGTGCATGTCTACTTATCCCTTTCCAAATAAATAGTTGACAACTTTTTGTGGTATATTCCACAGAGTACCAGCTGACAGTCTTTGGCTTTTATGCATACTTGAGTGGACCTTGTGCAGTTGGAAAAAAATCCTGACTGGGTTTAGGTGGAGTTGCCTGTGGTATAGATAAAGACAGAAGTGGTTTGTTAAGTGTGTAAAGTCTCCAAAATTCAGTGCAGGGTAAGGAAAGGAGTGGATAAAAAGGAGATCTACTTGGTATTTTGAAAAACTTCCAGCTAGTTATTTGGTACCTTGATATGTCCAAATACTGTCTCATTCATAAACCAGAACCACAAAGATGCTTGCAAATGAGTGAGGCTCATAAAGAAAAGAATCATTATGACGTTTCAGCTCCTCAAGAAATGATGTCTGCTGAGTGTGTGTGTGTAAGGATGAACTTATGATTAGAAAGTGCAGTTTGTAATCATAACCTGTGATTCTTTTCTACCTGTACCCCAAATTACTTGTAATTCACTTAATTTCTCCCTTTCTCAGTGTCTGTAGCAATACAACTTCTTCACCCTGAAAATAAAATTATAAAGCACAATTTTGTTTGTCTTGACAAGCAGTGTAGTATCCATTTGTTGAGAATCAGTTTGGGATTCATGGACTGAAAGTACTTTTTTTCTTTTCCTTTCTTTTCTTTTTCTCCTTCCCATTAAAAATATTTTCGCTCCTGACCCCTCTTCCATCCTCCTCATGTTCTAGTTGCTTCTCAATATACGAAGTCTTGGATATGACAATATTTCATGTGGGGCCACTGCACTATCTTCATCTTCTCTGCGATTTATATTCTGTCCTGTCATTTAAGTCCTGTCCTATGTTCCTAATGTCAAACTGGTTTTGTTCAATATAACCAGCAGGGTAGCATATGTTTCCACATTGAGTCCTACTGCCATTTCTGGAGCTATCTCCCATTAATCAAGAAGACTACTTTGTCACAGTATAGCTAAAGTTATAACCAAACTTTAAGTACAAAGTTTGAATAATAATGACTCCTGTTTCGTTAAATGGACCTAACACAGCTGAATAGCTTCCCTGATGGTTTATTATATTAGTCTTTCAGAACATTGACTGATTTGTTTTTATTACCATGAAAGCTTTTGTCTTATGAAAATTACTTGAGACCACAGGTCAATGTTTTTCATGTCACATCTCCATAAGAAGTACATTGCTTCATTATACTTTGTATTCTGCCACTGCAACCTGTATGTCACTTAAATTTATTTGTCATGATACCATTGCCAGGCTGCCATTAAATTGTTAAAGGATATTCAGGAAATGTTGTTGCAGTAACCTTTAGAGGAAGACATATGGAAATGGACTATATCTGTTAATTAACATTTCGAACTGCAAACCTTCCAAAGTATAAGGCCTGGTATAGATCACTACACATGAGCAGAATATTTAGAGGGGTGATGATCATGTTTTTCCTAAGACAATAGATGCTTCAAGTTCAAATTGCCTATCTAGCTATTTAAACTAGGAGACTAAACTGTTAAAGAACAAAAATGAAGTCTAGAGAAAGGTTGAAGTATATGTCTCTCTTCTGTCCATCCACACCAGTCTCAAAACCAAAATGGCCTGTGATTCTTGTCTGTCTCAACAATGTTTAAAAATTGCAGCTCACAGAAGGAGAACAGAGAGCATAAGGGATGCATAAGAAAGAAGAAGAGAACACATGGGAGAAGCTCCTGGGGTATTTCAGGTTAAGCTGAACCAGGGATCCCAAGCCTTGGATACAAGACACTCCCCACTTGAGAAGGTGCTGATAGAGAAGAGGTTGCTAGCTCTGAGCTAACACGCTGTGATGCTTCCCAGACGTGTCCTGGGAATAAAAAGTTGGACTGCATGCAGATAAACTGAAGCTGGGGAGGATTAAGCCTTCCTGCTCCAGACACTATGATCTCTAATAAGATTGGTATTTTAAGGGATATTTTGTACATTAAATGCTCATACTTCAGGGATGGCCAGAATTCCTGAAGCCAGAGTTCTTAATGCTGATCCCATAGGAATAGAAGTACCTGAAGGTGACATAATCCAGCACTGTCGAAGAAAGAGGCTCACTGCTTTTCTGCTTGTTAACCTTTCATCTACATTGATCCCTGACATGGTCTGGTGTGGGGCTGCACAAATCCTTGTGGCAGCATAAACTGGCATAGAAACATGCTGGATTTTTGAAGGAGGCAGAAGCAGGGAGCTGTGTGTACCAAAACAGGTCTGGAGTTACCATGGGAGCAATAGTCCCAAGAGGCAGCTGCTGACAAGTTGGAATAGGGATAAAAATAGAGGTTGAAGCAGGACATGTGCGTGTAGGCCAAACAAGTATGCTTAGGTGTAAATATACATGGATAAGTGTGATATGTGTGAAAAGCAAAATGATAGACAATGAAAGGAAATCCACGGGCTAGAGAATTGTTTGCTCTGGAAGGAATGATATTGTTCATCAAACCTGGCAGAAACACCCAGTTTTGCCAGATTTGGCCTACCTGACTCCACTGTATGTAATCCAAGAACTGCACAACAATCTGAAGAGCCTAAAAAATGGGAGGGGTCAATTGAATACAAGCTTTTTTTCCTGTGGACATTCAGGTAACTGGAGGAAATTGAAAATTTGTGGTGAACTCAGACAAAAGACTGATGGCTAAATCAAATTTTTTGTACTTTCTTAAGCATTAGATTTCATAGATGGCTCGGTGAAATCTGGTTATGTACATGTGGCTAGGTAGCTATGCTCACTTCACCTCTCCAAGCATTAGCTTCTTTTCATTCTTTTGGGTTATTGCCTGGCACAAACAGTATAAACCAGGTTGCAGGAACTCGGTAATCAAGCTTAAAATATTCAGAGAATGCAGCTGTGGAATTACATATTTGAAAGGAAAAACTATTGAAAGACCAAAAATATAGGAAGCCAATATCATAATTGTTTCCATTGTTCGCTGTTGTCTCACTAGGTGAAAAGCAAAACAGAAGCTTTGGGAAGAACTGCGGGGTATCTTTCATGCAGGTTGCTTCTCACTACAGTGTATTGCAGCATCCAAAATTACACTTCTGGAAAGGTTCTTCCTAATCTTCTGCTTTTATTAGAGTTATTCTTTTTCATTATTGCTTATAAGCTTAGAGCTAAGCAGCAAATCTCAACATTTCTTGCTTTTCTGAAAGCAGTTTCTCTATGAAGCCAGTGTGGATGTCCACAAGTTTTTCTTGATTTTTTTGAATTTTGGGATAGCAGTAAACCCCTGACTTTTTTAAGTATTTGAAGTTTTAACTTGGCTTGGGTGAAATGAAATGCATTGTAACATAGACACAGAAAAAGAGAAATTGCTTTAAGGAATATTCCAATGCAGTTCAGTAACCATTAAGTATTGTTCTACTTTTCTGAGTTTAAATCTCTACTGACATGAATCTTTTATATCCTGCAGTGCAAGTTGTACTACTTGGATAACTAATACAGTTAAAGCAGTGATTTCATTAGGTCTGAGAAAGTTTGGAATTGGTTGTGATTGTTGAGCAATTGAGTCTCCACTTTGAGGCAGTGGAAAGTTTTTATGTTTTAATAAACAAATATTCTTGAATGTATTCCTGAACTTGATTTTAGCCATTAGTGGTTTGAAAAAAAAAAAAGTAATTTGAAATGTGTTTTTGAGATAGCAATTTGAAGGTATATTTTCTATGTAGTAGTACACGTTGGTTCCGCTTTTTAAATGTGGCTTTTAACATGAATTTATTAGCGTGGAAATTAGAACAAATGATGTTAAAGATGAGCAGATAATGACAGAAAGATAAAGGGGAATTGTGACAGGCACAGAGACATTTCTAACAAAACCAAGGCTGAAGGTTTTCTATATATATAATACTGTTCCAAATTCAGCAACTGTTTATAGAAATTATGTATCCTGAAATATGATGTGGTTTACCTGGAGCAGGACAAATCAAAATTGTTGAACACTTTATTTGTTTAAAAAACATACTTGGGGCTATCCTAAAGCTAATTCGATTTTTATCCCAAAATGGGCCAAAAAGATATGAATTTATTTTGCTTAGAACTCCAAGTTGATACTTTGCTGAACTTCATGAGGTTTCTGCTGTCCTACTTCCTGTGTTAATTAAAGTCCCTGTGTATTGGATTGTGGCTTGGTAGGTGTTGTAGCCATCATTCCCCTAAAATGGATATATGTTTGTCTTGTTTCTATCCATTAGGGCTCTCCTCTGGTTGCTGCAGTTTTTCCCAGGTGATGGCAGTAACCTCACAGTCATGTTGGACACCTCTGTGGACAACCAAAGGAGCCCCTTACATGGAGCATGTCCAGTCTCTAGGCAGCTCCTAAACTACTGCTCCCCTGCTGATGATTGTCCCCCTTCTTTGCAGAAACACAAAGGTCCAGGAGCAGGTTTTGCCTGTGAAGACAAAGGCAAAAAAGGCTTTTAACCTTTTTAGTGCTAGCTCTTCTTTGCCTTTCAGCACATCCATGTTTTCACTGAGCTTCCTTTTGAAAGCCCATGAACCTGTAGAATTCATCTTTGTGAAGTCTTTGAGCATCAGATGGTTTTAGCTTTCCTGATTTTGTCCCAAAATATTAAGTTGTAATTGTTTTACTCCCTTTTCTTGCTTAAATTCCTTGTACATTCACTTTTTGCACCTCAGCCATCATGAGTGTCATCAGACTTCCTAAGCCAGCTGACACTTCTCTTTTTACCTGTTTTTGAGTTCATGATGTTTTGCCTTTTGAAAATATCCTATAAATAGCATCTTGTGTAGTCTTTTTCTCATAAATGGATGGATTGGAAAAGAGGAAACAGTCTGAAAAAGAAAATTTCTGTATAAACAATCTGTTTTTCAAAATCTTTATAAAGTGCAAAAGTTATTAACAGAAATTGTAGGGCTACAGTCTTTAGCAAAAAGTGTTTTACTTCTGTTGATAAACTGAAGTATTTTTTCTTGGTCAGTGTGTTTGTTATTAATCTCCTCTCTCCCCACTGTCCATAGGGAATGAATATCATGTACTCAGACAGCCATAAACCTTCAGCTGCAGACCCCTGACAGAAGACTGTAGACCACCAGTTTGGGAAACCTCTGCTTTAAACTCTAAATGATTCAACATTTGTGTAAGTCAGACATATTATGCTGTTATGTAACAATATAATTTTATATCCATGTTCACTGTAATGCTAAGAGGTTCAGACAGTGTATGAACTGTTTACTATTGCAAATTGTTTCTCTAATAATTAGGTGATAAAATTGAAAGTGTTTGTGAACTCTAGATATGTTCTTAAAATGTGCAGGAAAAGCTGTGATTTGTTTGCATGCTGTTAAAGAAATCCTTGCTACAGTGATGCATTTTGTAGTGCTTACATGGTTTGGGGGTTTTTTTGTATGAAACTTCGGTTTAAAACAATATTGCTGAACAACTAAGATCCAATTATATTGATATTCGAGGCAAGGCTCAGATATTCTTGTTAATTAATGCAGATGACATGTAGAAAATACAGAGTTGACAAACAGTCAGTGTTTCATTTTCCTAACCAAGTTGAGTATTTCAGGCAAAGACAAGTATTGGTATTTAAATTTTTACTTCCTCTGTTGCTTTGCCCTTTTTTAGTTTCCAATGAGAGATACTATGGAAATGCTAAAGTATTACAAGGGGGAAACAATTTGCCTACTATAGGTTAAAGTGTTTTATGAATGGAAACTGAAACACAAGCTGTAGAGTAATCACTTAAGTCACTGCTGAGATGCATTCATCTCTGGTAGTGCATAAAAGTTAATTAGCAGTGCAGTGAACTGGAGGCAATTCAGAGAGAAACATTATTAGATGAGGATGTACAAAGAAAGTGAAATGTCTTTCAGTTTACTGACTAAGGATAGATGAATATCTACTAATGTCCGTAAGTGACCTTGACAGCAAGGAGGAACAGTCTGACTGGAGATGGTCCTTGGGGTACTCTCTCTGTGGGACTAATACAATAAAAGAACAGGTGATCAGGGTGTGTGATATGAAGGACTAAGGTCTTTTCCATCCTAGTGTCTGGCAGCTATTGAGGCTGCATCCATATAGCCTCTACATGCACAAAAGAAAACATTTGTACTGGTTGAGCACACTCATATAGGGCCACCTAGTGTAACTTGCAGTTTTCTGTTTTATATATAGCAACTCGAAGTGGAGAACAGCAAAAGCCACTGAGGACTGGATACTGGATTCCAAACTTGGATAGATTTCAAGACAAGGAATAGTAAAGCCCTTGTTTTGTGTATTTAAAGCTAAACTAGAAACTACTGCTTAGAGTATTTTAAGAACAGTTCTGCCATCACAAGGGGGTGGACTTAATACTCTTAACCGATCCTTTTAGATTGTATTTCTTGTTATGGGATGGCAGAGTTTCCTAGTGCCAGCCCTGGACATGCTCACAAGGGTTAGTAACCTCAAACATCTATTTGCATATACTTTCCTGGTTTTATTCTCGTTGCTCCTTTGTTGGGACAATTGTGCATAGAATATTTGATGAAAAATAGGTGGTTAATCTGTGCCTGCTCCTGATAGGTGAATTTTCCTATCCTCAATTTTCTTACCATTTCCTGGATATATTTGGGATATGGAGTTTGTGAAGAGTAACAGGCTACTACTGATGTGATCAAGGACAACTAGAATTCAAAAAACCCTCAAATTTCCCTTGATTGCATGTCTTCTGCTGTAACTTTCTTCTCTCCTAGATTTTTCAGGATTTTTCCTTGCTGTAGGTTCTTCATGCATGTTATATGAGTTCCTACATCACTGTCAGAATGATGGGACTTTAAAACTTTAGCCCTATTTCTACTATTCAAATGGTAAAATGAAATTGATCTATCTGCATGTTTATTCAGGTTAAGAATAGTTAACATTCTAAAAAATTAGTTCCATTCCATCCATGATCAGTTAACATCCAGAAGCTCTCTATCTCTGTTCATGTCCAGAATGAAGTTTTAGTAGTACTGCATCTTATTTTGAACATAATAAAGTGGTAAAGATATGAGCTTGCTTCTTGCTTGTTTGAACTGGACCCTTGCTGTATGCCTCATTGGCTAACCAGGCATTCAAACAGTTCACATACAACTTGCTGGTGGTTTGGTGAGTGACTGAGCTCTGCAGATGAAGGTCCAGGAGAATTCATGGGAAAATGAGCTCTGTAGCAACCGGAAGCAAAGCTATAGTAGTTGGATGCTTTCACTTACCCATTGTTCTATACTCTGAGCTGGCAGTCAGTTGGCAAAAGAAGACAGAAATATCTTCTTGAAAATAGTTCTGTTCAAATGAGTAACAGGATAGATCTAATTACACCAGGGTAAAAATAAAACAAGAGTGAGAGACAGGAAGATAGCATGAAAATAGCAATTTGAGTTATTGTCACAAGGGAGTATTACACATGGCATCACTTAATGCATGAGTTAATCATCACAACATTCTTTGAAAGTGAAGCAGAAAAGTACAGAACACGACAAGAATTATATTCAAATGCAATAAAATCTTATTTGAAAGTTGTTTATGTTTTTAAAAGTAGATCAGTAAATTATGGGTAGATGAAACTGGTTTGTGAAAATTCCAGGAACTTGGTAGAATTCATCCATACAGTGAAATTAATTCAAGGATGATATATTTTCCTCCGTAAGGTTGATTGCAGCAGGCTCCCCCTCGCTGGAGACTGAGTTCTGTGCAGCATTCATTAGGAAAGCAATGCTGGCAAACCAGGCTCAGACACAGTGAGTGAACTTAGCTGTCTTTGCGCCTTACATGGTTCCTTCATGGGTGTAATTTAGAGAAGTGCTGGCAGAGCTCAGTGGCTGCACTGTTACCTGGACTGCAGTAGCATGACAAATTATCACCAACCTGTGACACTCAAAGCAGACCCTCACAGCAATGTTCCCCATTGCTTCTGATAACAATGACTTCACTTTGCCAAGACTGGGGCCAAGGGGAGCTCCCCATGGGACTTCCATCCTGCTGCTAATCTGGAAGTAACCATGAGAGAGAGAAAAAGGAGGAAAGACAAGGTCAATAAAGGAAATGATGTGAAGAAGAAAAACGTGAAAGCAACAGAGGGAAACCAATTAAAACAAAACAAAAGAAAGGACAGGAAGGTGAAATTCATTCCCTGGGCCAGATGCATCCCTGGAGCTCAGCAATGCAGCCCTGACTGTAATGGATATCCTGGTGGAGCTACGGCATTCTCTGAAATATGACTTTTGTCATGATGCATGATGACATCTTCTAAAAGCAGCTGTGTGATGTATGCTATCCAACCTTCCCAGAAAAACTGGGACCTTACAGTTGATGTAGGTCATGATGTGGGACTCAAGTGATAGGAGTTACATATACCACTGAAATTAATTTGACTGCTGTGTACCAAAATCTAATTTATTTCCTTATCATCTTCCAACCATTAAATTGTTAGAGCTGAGTTGTATAAATGCTTTAAAGAAAGGCAGCTTCTAGTCACTAAGGAATATTGCAGAAAATTTGCCTTCTGAGCATGGTTATGTAACGCCCACTTATTTTAATTAGACTTTGGCTCTCAAAGTCCCACTTTACCTAAGTGGCATGATCACTGAAACGCAGTAGAAATCTGTGATAGCAAGTGCAATCTATCTGCTCCTTTCAGCAGTGACTTCTCCTTTAATATTATGTCTCTCAGGCATGTGAGCCCCAAGCAGCTACTTGCAGTGTTGTCTATTATTAGTGCTTACTCAGAATGGGTCTTGTTCTCCAGCAGAAGTGCAAGAAATGTCTGTGTAAGCATTGCATAGCTTTAATTCTCCTCCAGAAGAGTGGTCCTCAGGGAGGAGAGTCAAATAAACAGCAGCCTAAACTGTACTCCAGGTAGCTGAACACCAGGAACGGAACCAAACCCAATTACTCACAGTGATGCTGATGTTAGTCTTTTCTAAGGAAGATACACCAAGCAGAGATGAGGTTTTTTTAAAGTAAGTAAATTCCTACTAATTAAAGGTTTCCCTTCCATTCTTACTTGAAACTTTTTGTTGCACTAAAGTCTTTGGCAAACATGAAAAAGGTATCATGATTATACCATTAACTCCTCTTACCCTGCAGCCAACTGCCTCTTGTTCCTATGTTTTTTGTGATGTGTCCTGTTGCAGAACATGGAGACCCATTTGGCCAGGCACTGAATGAATACAATTTCAGTGTACAAACCAAAAAAGAAAGCCGAATTGTACATTTGTCATATCCTAAAAGGATGCTTTGTGTATATCGGCGGCAACAATCCATTTCTGGTTTTTAGGTCAGTATTCTTGCACTTCTAACTGAGCAGACCAAACAATTTGTTTCCATGCAATCATGGCAAGTCGACAGGAAATTCCTGATAATTGTGCTATGCTTTGTTATGATGATGAATTACTGCATATGTTTCTGCCATACTCATTAGTCCTACTTTGCAGTCTTCACCCTGCATGTGCACTGAGATAAATTGGACATTGAGACTAAAAGGCAGCATCTTCATGAACCAGATTCTTTTAAGGTCACCTTTTTTATCTTGCTTTCTGACATCAGCTGCTCTTTCAAATCTGAAAATGGGAGACATCATATTTTTTTCTCTCACTGTCTGATTTAGAGACTGAATACTTTATAGCACATGCCATCCTGTCGTAAAAATGAAGAAATTAATTCCAAAAATAAGTACCTTACAAAAACAAACAAAAAATGCAATCCTACATATAGATAAAACAGTCTTGGAGCAAAAAGGAAGTGTGGGCTCTGCCTGGAGAGAAGAGATATAGCTGATAAAAATTCAGGACCATATAGATTGGTAGGGGAATTTGAATAAACTTGTTTAGGGAAAGAGAATAAGCAAGGTAATAATCAAATGGTACAACCCATAGTGAGCATTTGCAGCAGTTTGTTTTACCGAGTGGATTGTTTACTTCTCAGAGCAGTCACTGCAGTCAAGCAGGAAAAGAAATGCAGTTGAGCATCTGCTACATGTCTTCTTTCTCTCAGTGGACACTACAGTTTTTGCCAGACGTGACGCATACACACAAGAGGCACGTTGGGAAGAAGCTCAAAGAACTTGTTCAGTCATCTGGCAGTATCTAATCTAAAAGAATAGCTAACCACCAAATGGATAAGTTATATCAGGAACTATACCTGTGTGAACTGCATCCATAATCACATTTATTATGGTTGCTTCCTACAAAAATGCTGCAGTGGAAAAGTTAAAAGGAGACTAAATGCACAGAGATCACATGAGTAATAAGACGTCTGAAATGATTTTAAGGAAATTGGTTAGGGAACTGATATTCATAGAACATTAAGCTGTTGGAAAAATTATTATTTTTTGTTTAGATTCTCTTAATAAAAGGCAACTTCTCTTTTGTCAAAAATGGACTGTCAAAAGATGAATATGTGTTTCTACATAGATATGCTCTCAGTGCTGCATGTGTCTTTTGTTGCCTGATGTTTCAATGTACCAAATTCATGGTGATCTTGCAGTGAGGGGGTCAGCACCAAAGTGTCTGATTATACCTAAATACTCAAAGGTTAGTATCTGGTGCCGTTTCTGCCCAAGATTCTGTAGCACAGGCCAGTTCCAGCTTGGATTGTAGCCAAGTTTGCCATCTACTGAGCCTGCATGAATGAACTGAGAGGTTTGAATTTTTAGTTCAAATGTTATCCTGTGATAATGTGTCTAAATGCCTTGCAAACCTGAGGTGACATTAAAATGTGGAGTTAACTTATGGCCATCTAAATCTGATCATATAGCTATGCCTTAAGACCTTTAAGCCCAAAATCACTCTTCCGTAACTCTTGTGAAAGCAATTGCTGGTGCTATCTGCTTGACTGGTTCTGAAGACAGAGTATGCAACACATCCTTGTACTCCTGAGGAACATATATGAATGAGCTTGTGCTGTGCCTTCCTCTTGTTGGTCTCTTGAATAGGAGGGAAACCATAATGAGCCACTTCTTATGAGTTCTACATATGCTGTGGCAGTACCATGGCCTTTCCAGATAAATCTGTTCAAATTCCTAAATTCCAGAGATTCAGCTGACAACTCAGATACGCAAATTTGTTATGCCCACCTGCAGGAGTCCATTTGTGGTGTCAAGGCTTGCTGCAGTCACGCCCACACAGGAACTGCTGCCATGTCAGATGCCCTGAAGTATGCAAGGCACCTTGACAGCTCTGCAAGATACATTGCCAACGGGACAGGCAGGTTATGCGGTCCATCTCAAATGGCACTGGCTACTCCTGTGTGGGCAATGGATTGAGCCCTCAGTATCAAAGCCCCTGTTAGAGTCAGTAAAGATCAAGGCTGGAGTCACTGGAAATGAGTGAGTGATTCAGCTCAGCGGCTGCTGGTTCCCTCGGTCGGGGTGAACTGAACTGTGCTCTGGGTTTGCACTGGTTGGATTTCTGCTGACTGCAGCAGGCAGATGAACAACTGATGAATGTGTGCATGCCTAGATATAGATAACTCTGTTTAAATAGCCTAAACACAAAAATAGTTTGAATGGTCAAGAATTAACTTTTGGAATTTGAAAGTACAGTGGCAGAAGCTTCTTTTCAGAACTAATACAGAGCAATTGGAGTACCTATGAAGTTTAAAGGCCTCATGGGTATTTTTCCTATGGAAGTTTATAATGGGAAGTAGTTATTTACCTGGTATACAAAAATTAACCTGTAAGGCCAACCAACTAACAAATTACCTGTCAGACAGGTGCCCAAAGAAAAGCAGTCTATTGTTTTGTGTTTTTTAAATGCTAGAAGACACAGTAATGATTGGTGG
This sequence comes from Pomatostomus ruficeps, assembly GCA_013400735.1. Lineage (NCBI taxonomy): Eukaryota > Metazoa > Chordata > Aves > Passeriformes > Timaliidae > Pomatostomus > Pomatostomus ruficeps. The sequence continues at coordinate 188,810 of VYZT01055013.1, read as the reverse complement.
AATGTTTGAAGGAGGTGAACTGGAAGTAGATAGCACCACCACAGTTTTTGGCTGCTCTGATCCCAGTAGCATTGTGGGGCAAGATTTCCCATTCCTCATTAATGAAGAGCTAAAAGGGAAAGGTGCGTTATTCCTTTCAGTAATAGATTTTTCAGGAAGTAAAGGCTGAGCTTTATGTGCTGTTTCTCTGCTACAGGGCTGGCCTTGTTGTACTGAAGACAGAGGTGCAGTAGCATTCACATGTACAAAATTTAATTACTCTGATTTATCAAGCAATTATTTTTCCTACTAGTTTTATTTAACTGTGGGAGATCTCATCCTTTCTTTGAGCATAATGAGTGCATTTGCTTCGGGAGGCAATTTGCCATTCACAGATGAATTCTCTTTAACAGTGACTTTGCCTTTATTTTTCATTTTCAAATGAAATTACATTCTCAATTTGTTAGTAATTTTGAGTAGTAAATTTCTTAGTATGTGGGAACAGTGAATTCTCTATTGCATGATGACAGAGCTTCTGCAGGAAAGCAATTCCCATCCAAAGCTTCCTTCTAAAATTGATAAGCTATGGTGGTGGAAGATGGAAATTTTCAGTTTGAACCACCAGGCTGGGGAAGGTCTCATATTCAGAGTTTCTATTTCCTGCATGAGAGCACTTAACTTCTAATCTATGACATAAATTATAATCACCGCTTCCATTTTTCAGCCATTTAAGTGAATTAAGGAGTGTTCTGTTTCCAAAGTACTTGATATAAATGCCAACGTCCAGGAGATGGTTTGAGTCTCTAATTGTCAGACTTGCACAATCTTTTAGCTCAGAGTTTCAATAAGGGGACACCATGTCATCTTGTTACTATTACCTCTGGTTTAGGCATAGTGCTGGCTGTGTTTACTTGTGGTTCTCACTCCCATTTAGAAGCACCTATCTCTTCCTTGCATCACACCATGAGAAGAGTTTCTTTGTACTACCTATGTTTGTGGTTTCTTCTGAGGGATCAGATAAATCAAAGGAGGTGAACCTTATTCTGCAAATAGGGTTTCAATGGAGAAGTGGGTTAGTTAGGCTGTCCTGGGGATAGAGGCAAACCTTCTTTGTGAGCCTTTAAAAAGAACCGTTACTGAGGGACCTTCATTCACAGAATGGTTGGGTTTATATCAGTCAAAGATGTGATTTGCATATGGCAAAACTCCAGATTTCAGTGATGAGGGCCTAGAATCTGATAGCAGCCCTCACTGGGCTGTGGAAGCTGATTTCTCCTGGTTTTGCCTCCATTCCCTGTCTTTCTTTGCACACTGAACATCTCCCAGTATTTTGTCTATTTTTCTTTTAAGCATATTCCATTGCAAACTTCTTTTTTTCTTATTTTCAATTTCTCATTATCCATTCTAAACTATTGTGCTAAATTGGTCTTTATAATTTCCAATTCATATGGAGCATCTCATCATGTTCTCCATTTTACCAAACCACCTTCTACATTTTTGTATCACTGCTTATCACATACATACAGGATGGCATCTCACAAAGTCTGTAACTTTCACCAGATTAATTTCCCACACTTGTAACAGCAGAAAACATCCTAAATTTCATTAGAAAAGCAATCCAGTTGGAACAAAAATAATTAGGATACATCAGAAAAAAAAAAAAAAAAAGCCCTGTGGACCATGACAGGAGAGAAAATGCTCTTCACATGGATTTTTCTTCTTTTCATTCTTGAATGCTTCAGAGTTTTCACTTGATTCGTGGTGATAAGATACACTTAATGTAGTTGCAATCTAGAAGTCACAGGATCTCACAGAATCACAAGAGTTGAAGCTATAAGGGGCATCTGGAGACTGTGCAGTCCAAACTGGTGCTCAGAGCAGGATCAACTACAGCATATTGCTCAGGGCCAAAGATTCTGTAACATTTCTGGGCAACGTGTTGCAGTATTCAACAGTATCCAATTAATCTATTTATAACATCTAGATAGTAAGGCCAGAAGAAAGCATTAGAACTATGTAGTTTGACCTCCTTCAGAAAAAAAAAAAGACACTGTCAGTCATTTCTGCATAAAGCCACATGTATTACCTGTTGCAAGGCAGTATATTTCATAGGAAGGACTTATATCTTCAAAAGCAAGTAGAAGTAATTGAGGCTCTACAACATCCGGTGGTGATTTGTTCTGGTAGTTATTTGCCTCTATAAAAACAGAGAGAAAAACAATTGAAAGGACACAGAAAATAAAACAGGAAGAGACATAGGATGCAATCTCCCTTAACCTGAAGCTGTGTCATTTAAGCCTAAGCAGTTTTTGATAGGTGTCTGTCTATCTTTTCCTTGATAAACCCCAGTGATGGAGACTGAGCTGTTTTGTGAACAACTTTGGTCATCCAAAAGTTTTTCCAAGGCCTGGCTTTGAATTTTCCTTGTTAGTATTTATGTGTGAAGCGTCTTGCTTTATCCCTAGTGTTCATGGAGTATTGCTTAGTCTCTTCTTTACAGCTACTTTTTTCACATTTGAAAACTGTGAAAGTTCCTTTTAGATTTTTCTTGTTTAGATTATATGACCTGTTCAACCCTTCTTGAACACTTCTATTGAATTCTATCATTTGTTCTGCTCTCTTAACTCCTTTCAGATGACGTAGACTGTTCTCGAGGAGCAGTGCTTGTAGCTGAAACCCTACTCCAGTGGATGCTGCACCAGCTCTTGCAGCCAGCCTTTCATTTATACAGTAGGTTTGCTTTTGGCAATGTTATTGACACGTGCTCAGATCTGATCTGTTTTAATCCTCAGATCTTTTACAGCAGAGCAGATCTGTCATTTCCTATCCTCTATCTGTGTAGTGTAACCTAAGTGTATAACTTTTTTCTTCTTCCTCTCCTATGAATCCTGGTTTTTCAGGAATGTTCTTTAACATTTTAAGATTATTTGGAGTTTTATTCCTAGACCTTTCAGTGCTTGAAACTTCTGAAATTTTGGTATGACCTCTGTATATAACAAGTATATTATATCTATAATGTCATATAAGTGATTTATGAAAATTTATTATGATATCAGATTCTGCAAGATTGCATTTAAATATACTTTAGTTTTGAATGGAATATCCCAAAAGAGTTGTTGATGCAACTTCCAGCTCTGAAAGTCATTAAGTTGCATATTTGTTGAAACCAGGGCAGCCTACCACATAAAAGTTAGGTACATCCTTATCATACTTTTTTCACGTTCTTCCTTGACACCTGCTAATGGCTTCTGTCAGAGAAAGGATACTCAGTGAAATTTAATTTTGACTTAAAGAATCAGAGCATCATCTACAATGGAAAAGACTTCTGAGGTCATTAAGTCCAAACATCAACCTAGCACTGCCAAGCCCTCCCCTAAACCATTTCTGTAAGCGCAATTCCATGTGTCTTTTAAATACTTCCAGGAGTGGTGATTACGCCACTTCCCTGGGCAGCCTGTTTCAATGCTTGACTGCCCTTTCAGTGAAGAGGTTTCTCCTAATATTCCATCTAAACCTCCCCTGGTGCAACTTGAGGCCATTTCCTCTCATCCTGTTTCTTGTTAGTTGGGAGAAGAGACCAAACCCCACCTGGCTACAGCCTCCTTTCAGGTGGTTGTAGGGAGTGACAAGATCCCTCCTGAACCTTTTCTCCAGACTAAACACGCCCAGCTGCTTCAGCTGCTCCTTCACAGGACTTGTGCTCCAGACCCTTCCCCAGCTCTGTTGCCCTTCTCTGGACACACTCCAGCCCCTCAGTGTCTTTCTCATTGTGACAGTCCCAGAACTGGACACAGGATTCAAGAAGTGGCCTCACCAGTGCTGAGTACAGGGGGACAATCTTTGCCCTGGTCCTGCTGGCCACACTATTGCTGACACAGAATGCCAGGATGCCATTGACCTTCTTGGCCGCCTGGGCACAGCTGGCTTATGTTCAGCTGCTGTTGACCAACACCCCCAGGTCCTTTTCCGCTTTCCAGCCATTTTGTCCCCAGGTTGCAGCACTGCAGGGGTTGTTGTGACCCCAGTGCAGGACCCAGCACTTGGCCTTGTTGAACCTCACACCATTGGCCTTGACCCATGGATCCAGCCTGTCCAGGTCCCTCTCCAGAGCCTTCCTACCCTCCAGCAGAACAACACTCCCACCCAGCTTCTTGTTATCTTGTGACCAACAACTCCTCTTGTGACCAGTTATTTTTGTCTTATTTATCTTTCACTGTTACACCTTAGCAAATCTGATCTCATACAAAGACTTAGATTAATTTACTTTGATTTGCTATTGAAAGGTCCATACAGGCAGTCATGACTTTTCTGTCTTTTAGGTGTTTGTGAATGGTTTGTTTGACTCTTTGTTGCAAGATTTTTCTAAAACAGAAAGTAGGCTGAGTGGTCTTCTCTCCTCTAGCCTGTCTCTCCTCTCTTTACTTTTCTTTTTAATTAGTTGTAAGAGTGGCTTTTCCGAGTTTTGTGGAGCCTTATTTATTTTTGACAGGTTTTCAAAACATAATAATTTATCATCCATGGGCCAAAAGACAGGCTTAAGGAAAATACCTACAGAGAATTTCCACTGAGCCTATCTTAGAACCTCTCATTTACCTATTTTCCAATCTGTCACTGTTCTGGTTTTATTACTCATCTCTATCTCTGCAGCTCATTTTCTTAGCTGTAAGATCACAGTTGACATTTTTAGTGAAGATAGAAGCAAAGATGACATTAACACTGTGACCTTCTCAAGATTCCTGTTGAGGAACAGAGCAGTATTTTTCTTAATATTCAAATACTAATAACATAAATATGCAGTATTTTCTCCTATGTTTTACTTTCTCGTAAGTTATGTTTTGCCTTCCTCATTTTATTCCTAGACTGTTGACACTCTAGTTCAGAATAATTTGTGCCTATGAATTGTCCTTTTTGTTCATTTGTTTGTTTTAACAGCACTACCAGCTCTCTGCAATTCTTATTCCCCTCTTTACTGACATTATGTAAAAATCTACCACTTCCACCTCCAAGTGTTTATTGCACTCTGCTGTCCCAAGCTCCATGATTTATGATGTTTGTGTTCTCCCTTCTAACTGTCTGAGGCTTGTTAATTCTGTCGTCTGCTTCATGGTCACTCTGACAGGTTACTTTGCATCTGCACTATCTCAGCCTGTTCTTCCAGGCTGGCCAGAAACACAGTGAGAGGTCTTTTCCTTTACTTGCCTTCTTTAGCTTTTGCAGACACAGATATGTCGCCATAAGACTTTGTTACCAATATATTTCTGCTTCCCTCCTTTCCAAGTGGTCTGATGATGAAAGATCACCACCTCAAACCTGTCCTGCATTCTTCATATTTTTGCTGGTTGCTCAGAAAATGCATCATCCACCTTATCTTTGTGCCCAGACCCAAAACATGATAATTTGCTTTTACCATCAACATTTTAGCAGGTTTTTATTCCTGCATCACCCAGGATTCAGAATAATATCATTTATCTTTGATACACAGAGAATATGTCCTTTGTTTTATTTTTCAGTGAGAGCCAAACAAGATATATAGACTTATGTCTGCTAAATAATTAAATTACACAGTATTGAAGCATTCAAAGTCTGGTACCTTCTGAGTCAAATTATCTGTTGATATAAATCCCATGACTTCAAACTGTTTTGTCAAGCAGGAGATGACCTATATTTTCCCCTTGAAAATGAACAAAAAAAATATGCATTTTCTTAAAAGCTAAAATTGAGTTTTGATTTGAATTTAGGAAATCACAAAACATTTGGACATATTTTCTGACATATTTAAAGTAATTATTACTTTAAATGTTATATCCAGAGTAGTTCATAGACCAGAAGTAGTATTATTGCAGAGAAAAATATTATGAGAGCAAAGACAACACCCAGTACAAAGAAAATCACTTTTCAGATCTTGTGGATATTACATTATAAGGCAATGAGGATTTCCCTTTATATGATTAATTCAGATTTTAATAAGTAAGTTCTTCTACAAAATTGCAGTCAATTTTTCATCATTAATGTAGAAGTTCAAAAAAATGTTCTTTCTCAAGATGAATGGAGAAAAAAATATATTATTGACTTTCTTAAACCTACCTCATATGATGGATTTATGAAAAGAAAATAATATAGAAATTCCTTAGACTGTGACAGGAAATACAAATCAAGTGAATGGAAAGTCAGTTGTACTGAAATAAAGACATTTCTGAAGATAATGGGTTCACTACAAAAGGGTCTTCTGTTAAGTACTTCCTATAATTCTGTTTTCAGCAGAGCACCTGACAAGAGACAGGCAAAGCTGCATGTTGCTCACCGGTAGCTGAAGATGAATTAGGCTGTAGGCTAACCAAATGCTGTGAGGGCTAGAAGGATGGAAAATCTGTTGTCCAACCTGGAGTACTGTTTCCTGGCTAGCACAAAACTGAAAAAAACCCAAGAAAAACCTACATAATTGACTTACTAATGCTTTAATTCTGATTTAACTTGTTTATCTAAAGGGTAAAGATTATCTAGGCACTGTGATTAGAAGCATAACACCTAGAAAGATCAATCAGTTGTGTCTTCTGGGTCTCAGTTGTGATCAGGAAAGGTCTCCTAAGTGGGCAAAAGTGTGTTTAGTTCTATATTACCTTTATACTGTTTGAAATAAATTTTCTGGAAAAGAAAGCATGGTGCCATGTAAAACGTTTCATGGTTTAAGGAGATCTATTGACTGGAAGTCTCAGAAACACATGGAAAGGATGACCTAGGAATCAGTCACGTCTTACCATGGCTTTGGAAAAGGTATTCACACTCAATGCTGGTGTCAGGGCTTGTGGGTTTGCACAGTATCATGGGTTTGTGCAAGGAATTATAGATGAAGTTTCTTTTTTTAAATTCAATCAGCAGATGTAAAAAATATTTCTCAAGGAATACAAGGTTATCTTTAGTAATGGCAGTAGGCCTGAAGACACAGTTACTTGTGTTCTCTTGTATTACTCCATATGGGAATTGCTAAATGTTTCTTCTTGCTGTCAAAAAAGAAAAAAAAACCATATTTGTTTTCTTGTAAAGCTTCCCCCTCTACACCTTTTTTTTTCCTTTTTATTTTCATAAAATTTGGGACTATAATAGGAAGGAAAAGGGATGGGCAGAAAATTCTGGCAATGCTTTTCTTAGAATTGTGTTTTTTTAACTGTTCTACTCTGAGATATAAATTCCCAACACCAAAGAATGACAAAATAGGGAAAATTTCTTAAAGGTCATAAAACTGGAGCAAAATTTCCAATGCCTGCAAAAGCATCACCCCAGATAGGCAGAAGTACTTCTCAAATAGGCATTCATCTTTTTATGTGGAAGTAATCAGTTCATACTATTTAAAACCTGTCCTAACAGGAGAAAAACGATAAGTCTCACTTGAATTCACAGAAGTTGATCTCAAAAAACGTTCACAGAGCAGCAGATACCAAAACTGAAAACGTCTTCAGAAATTCCATTTTAGAGCACTTGAATAAAACCCTTCTCTGTGTTAGATCCTCCTCCCTGTTTTTTTTGAACTAGAGCAAATCTTATGCCTCACATGCCCTGGAAATCAAATTCAGGAATTACATAATTTGCTACAAGATAAATAAATGAGTGGCTGCCTTAAGGGGTCATCTCCCATTCTGCTACTTAACAAGAAATCTGAATGAAATCCTATTTCAATGAAAGTAGTCACTAGAGGGAAATAGAACAGAATTTCATCTCTAAATTTTAATGCTGAGACAGGAAAACTAAAAGTTACCATTCTGAAAGTGCTTTTGGTGCATCTGCCCTACTTTACAATAACTGAGAAGTTTGTATATTTCCTTAAATGTAGCAATTATAATTTCTTTTTTTTTTCTTTTCTTTTCATGCAAAAACCTGAAAAAACCTTTCTAGTAATTTTTGAGAGCATGGGAAATACCAGACTAGAGGAAAAATTATTTATTGGCTATAATTTCCTCCCGCATAGGCCAGCAAAACTGCTAAAATGAAATTTGCTTGTTGCCTTATTCCTTGTAATATGCCTTTCTGATGGAAAAGCATTCAACTTTCCAGTTGCTGATGGGCAAGGCATCTGTTGTGTATTGAGTTAGGCTGTGCATAATATGGGCTCTAAAATTGTTCGATTGATAGAGGGGATTGTTTTTTTAGGAGCTATTCTTTTTTTTTTTTTTTTGCTACAGGAAAAACAGCAATTTTTTTTTGGTCTAGGAAATCCATATCAACATTTTTAACTTTTCTTTCTTTTTATCCAATAGGTATTCTCTTAAGATTTATTAAGAGTTATAGAACATGTATTCTGTTAAAACTGTAGAGAAATCAAGTACTGCAACAATGAAATATTGTATGAAAGGATAGAGAAATATTTATGCAGATTCTTGTGGAATTTTTATGTGTTTTCTGCATATAAATTAGCCCTATAACTTCACCAAGGGGAGATAAGAATAAAGAAGTTCTTAGAGCAGAAAAAGTTGAAGTTTTAAATAACTTGCTGAAGGACAAACGTGAAAAAAAAAAAAAGATAAACCAAAAAATGGAAAAATAGCTATTGTCCTAGGTTTAGTTATGAATACCACTGTCATTTCTGATATTCGTGCTCTTGAAAGTGTGAGGTCTGTGAGATGAACAGCATTCTAAGAAATGGGCACATTGGAGGAAACAGTTCTGTAAATATGATATGAGGGAGGATTCTCTCCTTGTTCTGGATTTCATCACAAAAGCATTGTGGAATTCCGCTAAATAATAACTTATGAAGAAAATTTTGCAATACAGTATAAATGAGAAGAGAATTTGCTGTATTTTGTTCAGCTTGAAACAGTTGAAATCAGAAATATAACTCTTAATAATGCAATGGTGTTGTACTTCATGAGAATTGGTTGAAAAAAGTTTGCACCATAAATGTTTAAATAGAGGAATACCATGTCAGAGATGAAATAAATTACAGAACTAGGTATTTGTTCTTGGTATGTGTTCATGCAAATTACTCCTCACTCTATGAAACAAAATATATTTTTGTGAAAACATTTCTAGTTGGTTCTCTTCAGCCTCATGAGCATGTGTATAATACATTAAATTACAAACCAACACAAAACAGTATTAGAAGACTATTAAATTTTCAAAGAAAACAAAGAATCCCAAACTTGGATATAGATTATTGAAGGAATGTATAAACACCCAGAATATTACACTTCCTGATAACCTCAAAGGGAACTGTTGAGCATGTAACTTACCGTGTATCGTATTAGGGTTGCATTTACAGGCCGATGTTTTCTAGTAAATGGCACCTTCCTCATAGATTATTGATCCTCTAAAATATGATTATTATCCCATGACCCCTCTACTTCTCCCTTCCTCCCTCTACCCCAACCTCACTTGCACATATTAGAAGCTGTAATTTATTAAATATACAGGATTTCAAAACACATGGACAAACATTTTTCCATTTCGTAAAATTTATCTGTGAAAACACTGCCTGGTTTTTATTTTCTGCTGAGTTTCACATATATTTTTAAGATCATAAGCAGATCCTATATTGAGGAAGTAGTATATGCAAATGGCATTCAAAAGTGCTACACCCATGGCTGTATTAAGATTTTATATGCAATTATAATGATGTCACTGACTGACTTTGAGGATCTTAATCTTCCTCTTTAAAACTATTTGGTGGCAGCTGTTTGATAAAATAAGTACTCCATATATCATTTGAAAAACTTAGCAGAGAATAATGTGGTTATCTAAAACTGACTGCAGAAAAAAGAAGAAGAAAATAAGCCTATGTAGACAAGAAGAACTTTACAGGCTATGTGTTCATAGGAGATAATTTTTTTTCACAGAATATTAATATATTTTTCATCCAGTATTAGGTGTTATAATACAGAGGAGAACTCATAAGAGAAGTGTGGGAATTACGATTTTACAAAAAGGTGTAGCCTTTAAACATGTATCTTCTAGAACAAAGTCATTCAACATTTGTGGAACTGTTTGAGTTTTCCAACAGGTCTAAGCATGTGTCTGCAAACAAAATCCATTAAAAGTGATTTAGTGTGACACTCCTTATGTGCCAAGACAGCCAATCCCCCTTCACTGACTGCAAACCTCACCCTGTTTGAGCTGCTGGAGCAGAGCCGGCTGAGCTGCTGGGCCTCCTCGGAAGGGGTCCCTGCCCAGGGCTGCTGTTGGAGAGAGGCAGATAATGTTCAGCTGGGAAATTACTGTGGGACAGCAAGCCTGGATCGTGCTCTCCAGCATCTTTGCTGAGTTAAGTTTTTCAAAACCTTCAGCCATAATATTCACAGTCCTAATGCTGTCCATAAATTTCAGGCCCATAATGGCATTACAAGCTAATTCAGCGACTCTGCTTACATTTTCAAGCAGCTGAAAGTATCTAGCCTTTGACCATTGTCCTTCTCTAACTAATTCAGCTTTATGGTAAACAACTAAAAACATATTATCCATTAGATATGCTATGCTAAAAGCAAAGAAACAAGGCTTTTCTTTCTGTATGCCAAGAATTCCCAATCAGACTCTAACAAGATAGCTTATAAAAGAAGTTATTTTCCAACATATGTAGGAGAAAAATAAATAAAAAGAATAAGAAATTACCAACTGTGAAGTTAAATACAGAGTTTAGGAAAATGCTGTGTTAGCACAAGAAGTTAATTCTTCAACATAAAATGGCAATAGAAAAGCTTCAGCTTTTATGGTTCCTTTGGAGCCAGTTGCTAAAATATTTAATGAAATTTAACTATTTAGAAGTATTTAGAATTCAAAACAACTCTTGTGTAAAATGTTCATGTTACTGAAGGCTGCCCAGCAACAGGAGCTTACGATGGAGTGTGGAGAAAAATACATTATTCGATTGAAACGATAGAAATTATTTTACGTAGTTAGAAGGCAATTTCCTGAGTTGGATTTTGGCCAAGGTTCTGCATTTGTCACCTGAAGCTTATGGGAAAAACCACACGATTTTTCATGAGCACAAGTTACCGTGACCTTTGCTTTAATGCCTCAGGACAGAAGATTCAGAATAGCTGCTCCTGACAAAATGCTGGTATGGTACAGATATGGGTAACAGTGCTATTTATTCCTTGCTTGTCTTTCTTAAGTCTCTGATTTTATTGTTCTTATACAAACATGAGAGATACTAAAAAAATAGAGTAATTGTAAAAAAATACGGTAGACTAGAGTCAAGTTGTGTTACTTTTCAGTGAAGATTGTGAGTTTCAAACCTAACCCTCCCAGTTTGGATATATATATATATATGGTATTAGCATTTCCAAAACTGAAATTTTGCTTCCTGACTTCATAAAATGGTGGGGCTCTTTAAAATTCGGTATGGTAAATGTGCAAAGCATTTTGCTGGAACCCAGCATTATCTGACTCCAAGGATGAGGATAAAAGTACAAACTAAAGACCAAACAACAGAAAATTCTCTAGGAAAAAGAAAGAGCAAAACAAATCAGTGGCAGTCTGTGGACTGGAAAGCAAAATCTTTCTTATAAATAGAACTGTTTGACTTTAGACAGTCTTTTCCATCTGTGGATTGCAAGGCATTTTATTAATTATAATGAAAACATCACAGTGTCTTTTTGTGGGAAGTAAATGTCATGTCTATTTTGCATATGGGTAATGATGATACTGGGTCTCATCTTCCAATACTGCTCTTGACTGCTTTCTTCAAAAGCTGCAAGTTGAAATGAAATTGGGTTGTGACGATGGAAAAAATAACCAGGTTTTTGGATTGAAATACTTTGAACCTTTCCAGATTATTTTTTATATGACAGTCACAGGAGTGTGCTTGCACAGTGAGATTGCTCATTGTATCTAGTTAACCCATGTTAATTAGAAATAGGACTACAGACTCATTGTGTTATTATATTCCTCTATATGTAGCTTGATTGATATATTATGGCTCTGTCGAGTTAACAAGTCACATGAGATGCAAACATTCTTTTTGTTCAAACAAAGTTTAAAAAATGTCACTGCACATACTCTTTGAAGCGCTCAAGAGACAGTACTGGTCACAGGTGCTCTATAATGCAAATGTTGTATGAACGGATGACTGGGCTGGATCTCCCATATGTGATCTTTTCTTCACAACCCCAAAAATCTTCCTCATGCAATGCATCAATCAAGACAGAAACTGATACAAGATATCTGTGGTTCATTTATTTTTGTTCTATGAACCTTGAGGTCTAGCATGCAGTAAGAATGATTGTAATACATTCATAATATTTAAGCACTGTCTTTTCCTGAAGGAATGCAGTCAGAGAAAAATTGAGAAGAAATAAAATGAAGTCTTTCCCATTTGTTTAAGATGTGCAAAAGTAAAAATCTTCTCTTACAGCTAAGCTTGGGAGCAAGTTGGGTACTTCTGACAAGCAGGCAAAACTGGGTCAGAGTCAAACTTTCACTAGATGACCTCCTGAGGTTCCTTCCTACCTGAATTAACCTATAGGCTTATATTTTTAAAATATAATAGTACCATACTTGTTGCCATTACACCCATGGTTGTGATCCCTTTAGGATTCTGGTTGAACAGCACTTACACTCAGGAGGTCTTGACTGAGTGGCACTTGGTGAAAAACAATGCATTATATTAAAACTGAAGTAAGGAAAAATATAAACTGGTGTGGTTTGGGGAGTCAAAAGAAGTTAAAAAGCTACCACTCTCGACTTTTGTGTACTTTTGAGCTGTAAAGTGCCATTCTGGTCAGATGAGACAGCGTAACCATCCATAAGATCATAGCTAGTGCATATCAGTGCAGTGCAAAACTGCGTAGCTTAAACAGCTCCTTTGGCAGCTTGTTGGTGGTGACTTTTAATTTGCAGATGGCATTGAAAGGGTGAGGCAGTATTTTCTGAAACTGCTCCAGTTCAGATTTCAAGAACTTGACCCAGTCCTCGGTGAGAAAGTAGTTTGGTTCTAGGTATCCAGATCCTAGACACCTATATGTCATATAGCAAACACAGAAGAACTGAAAGAACTGTCCTCAGTAAGAAATCTTAGTAAAATCTTAGTGCAGAAAGACTGGCTAAAACTGTTTAAAAAAATGAACAATCAAATTAAAATAATGCTCGCTTTCTTTTTTTGTTATTCTTGCTAGGGATTGGATCCTGGAGAATAAATCAGAAGAGAATTTGACCTAGGCAGTTAATTCCATGACATGATCAAATTGTAGTTTGGGATATCTTCTTCCTTCTTACCTGAATTCAGAATCCCCAGCTGTTTGCTTCACACCTTTGTCCTTTTTGCATGAGTTTCAATGCTGTCATACATTTCCCTCCTCAACCTATACCTCTGTTCTCTCTAACTCTCTTCCCGTAGATCTTTTTTTCCCCTGATATGTCTATTTTTAAGCCCTGCCCCTAGCCTTTCCACCACTGCTTTTATCCTTGAGTTTGCCTTCAATAATCCTCTTTCTGTTTCACCTCCATTTTGCAATTTATCTTTTGTTTTTAGGGTTCTGAGGGGTGATCGAGCAGTTTAGAACATTTTTTTTCAAGAGCTAATGGACCTAGCTCACTTCGGAGTGTAATGTACTTTTGGACCCTATAGAGTTCATGAAAGTCTGAGGAAAAAAAGGGCATTATATCGATATATCCTGGCAGCTTATTGCAGTATTCCCCCATTTATCACATGCATGATCTCTGAAAGGAATGTGTTGTAACCTTCTCTTAAAGCAGCTGAAAGATCAGAATAATTTTCCTTTGATAAAGGGTTTCTGTCTCTGAACCATGAAAAAAATTTTTCCTCTTTCTCAAGCTTGGCTTAGATATTTGGGCACTTATACTGAGTACAGGACAATAAATAAAAAGCTGTTTGTCAGTTTAGCTTCATGTTGACACATGCGTTGGCATGATATAGATATGTTTAAATACATGTTCTACTCTTTCACAGGGAACATCAGATAGCCCAGTGGTCCTGTTCAGCTCTGCAGTGTTACAACAGCTTTCATATCTGACATAAAAGGACTGTTTGAGCTTAATCAAAATTAAACACAGTTCTTTAATTTCTTGCTGCTGCTGCTACAAGTAGAAGTGATCAGAAATTTTTATTTTAAAATATGGCTGAAGTTAAACCACAACTGAATCATGAGCTGCAGACTCAACTTCCTCAATCTCATGTATTGGGACTTGTTCTTTAAGCACAAATAAATTTATTCCAGATATGAATATGGATATGCACAGAGTGCATCAGAATTTATGTTTCTGGCTAGAAATAAAAGTAATGTTATTGTTAAAGACACTGGTTTCCACCTCTGTTTATCTTTGTGTTTCTTGTTTATTGTTCCTTCTCACAAGACTTTGCACCCTGGACAGTGCTAACTTTCAGTAGTTATGTTTTTTAGTATTTTCTTTTTGGTCTTGGGACTGTTTTAGCATTTGATTATATTTCACCAAGGAAATCGTGCAGAATATATTATTTAGGGAAAACAACTTGCCAAAATGCAGAGGGATACAAAGAAAAAGAATCTTTGGAAGTCTTTGGTTCTCAGGAAGATGCATGTATTTCATAAAATTAATTGATTCCAGGTTGTCAAAGGCTTTTATCATGCTAGAATAGTATATAAGAAAATCCAGATGACACAATACAGCATGATATTATGCCTACTAGGATCTTGTCTCTTTGAGGAGCTTGTATACCCTTACTCAGTTCCTTCTGACCTTCAAAAAGCACTGAAGATGCTCTGAGTCCTTCCTGGGACAGTCAGACTCTCCCAGGATGAAAGGGGAATACCCATAAGTCCTCTGCAAGGGTAGTGTCACCTTCCTGTGCAAAAACAACCCTTGGAACAAATTCAATTTTTTACAGTCAGTAGCTGAAATACCATGTCTCATGGAAAACTATAGATCCTCCAGTGTTATTAATATCCTACCTTTGGGACATACACACATTGACCTCTATTCCCAAAATGTATCTTTGAGTGCTGGAAGTATTTTGTACGGAATATAAGGCAAGTATTTTTGCACAAAGATTATTGTATCTGATGGAAGAAGGTTAATTCAGACATCCAAAATCATTTCCAGAGGCAGGTGCATTTTGTAGTGTCAAAACATTGAAGTTCTTGATGCTTAACAAGATAGTGACAAATTTCATGGCCACTGACCTCTGTTTCTGGAAGAAGCTACTGATATCTTTTATCTCTCTTTGTAATTTTTTTTTTCTCCTACTGCCTAGTGTTAAAATGCACCAGTCTTTCAAAAGTTCATTCAACATTAGACCTCTTCAAAGATTTCTCAGGCTGGTAACCCAAAATAGGAACCCTGGGCATGCTAAAAATACACAATGCATCGCAAGCATATTTAGAAGTCAAATGTGAGCTGAAAACAGGGCGTGTCTTGAGATTTCTGCCATATGACACCAGAGACTTTATTGCAGTGGCAGTGCTGGGGTAGCCCTTCATCTGCAGTTTCAGTCCAGTGCATGTTGGTGTGCAAAAGGCACTGCATGCTGCACCAGTGGCAGTTTGGGGGTGGAAGGGCTGTTTGCTTGCATGTGCTGTGTCAGAGGATGCAATTGCTGTTCACTGCCTTTTCATCGCTGGGGTGCTGAATGTGGTGCTCTGGAAAGCAGCCCTGTGCCAGTGGGAAGACTCAAACACCCAAACAAATTGCAAAGCTGACAAGGAAGAGGGAAGTTTTCTTAGGGGCCCAGTAGGGTCTGAATGGAGTTGATACAACTCAAGATGTCACTGAAAGTTGCTGGACTGGACTGTGGGCTGAGATTTCCTCTGCAATGATCAAAATACTCTGTTCTCACCTTCCTATCTGTGGCTATTCCAGGGTCAGTGGGCTTGCTGTGCCTCTAGAAAGAGTACTTGTCTTCCACCTGAGTATCAGATGTAGAAAGGGAGTAGTTAGCATATCTGATGCTTAGGGATATATGACCAAATGCTTCCCTTACAGGATCAGCAGCCAAAGCTCCCTCAAAAGGATGGCAGTTTTCCATGAACATGAAAGCCTAGAATATCTAGATTGCAGCAAAATGCAGAAATGTGAATATGGAAAAGAAAGGAATATACAAATGAAGTGCTACAGCACTTTGAGGCAAAGCCCTAAGCTATCAATGATTTGTTCTGTGCCAGGGATGTGGTGTTTGCTGTATCTGGCATGTGCAGTTCCTCAGAGCTTAAATATGAAACACGGCTCTGTTTCTTTTTCCCATTTTTCATATTCTCAGTGTAAAACACAGATGCACTTTGAGTCCAGCTTCTCTAACAACAGGGGTAATGGAAATAGGGGTTAATTTTTTTTTTCAAAATATGATGTTTTCACTGATTGGAAAGGGCTAGATCAAGCTCTGGTAGGGGGAAAAATGACCCAAAGTATGGCAGGGTTAATAACTAGAAAGCTTTAAAGTCAAGAACGCTGTGTTCTGCAAGGTTTGGTGGTGCTGCAGGTGGATGGTATGTGTGGAAAGTATGAAAGGTGACAGCTGGACAGTAAATTCATGCAGCTGAGGAGTTTCTTTGTTTTATGCTTGAATAGCATTTGGCTCAGTGGCATTTCGGTCTGTGACTGGACTCATCATACAAATAAATGGACTGTTTTCTTTTTGGCCCTGAAGGGAACAGACGTGTTTGTGCTGCATATATTATCTGAGCAGATTCAGACCCAGCATCACACTGGCACATCCAGGACAACTTCAGGTCAGAGCAGGGTTTCAACCAGCTCCTTCCAAGTTGTTTTTGGTGACTTTGTGATCTAGCTGTGTTTTGATGCCCAGGGACACAGAAGCCAACTGGCAAAGGTCCTCATCCACAGCCTCTCTAATTCTATTTTCGTGGGCTTCAGTGAGATTTGAATCAAGGTTTTTAGGCTGAAGTTCCCATCGCCTGGTGCCAATAATTGGGTCAATTACTCCAAAGTGTTCAGCACTTATGATTCTTGTAAGAGCCTTCATAGTCACTTTTTCCAGAGAGCCCAAAGACGTGTGATGTTGAAGCTATAGAAAGACCAGTCACAAATGTGCTCTTTGCATTTGGGGATGCAACATTCTTAATTGTTCGTCCTCCACATGTGCTCCAGAAAATATTGATAATGATAAAATATTCTGTGGTACTGTTAAATACTGCTTTCACATACACAGCCTCTGATACATTTCTCAGGAGACCAGAAACAATTACAATAGTTACATATACTGAATTTTCTTTCCTCCTTCCTACCTGTTTGCTGTTAATAAACAGAAAGCTACCAATTTCCTTTGCACTCTGGCATGCTAGAAATTAATGGAGTAAACGCACATGCTGTTTTACTTTGCCAGAGACTGGCTTATACAACAGATTTTTACTCTGTAAGACAGATTTTGCTGTATTTGTGCTTTTTTCATCTCCCCCTGAGGAGTATTAACTCAAAGCAATCACAAGACACCCATCCTTGCCTGCTGCTTCTTGAACTGCTGTATCCTCTTCTTTGCTTCTTACTTCTCTATTTGAAGCTTCTTTTATTCTTTTTCTCTTGATGAGGGAACAGCAGCAACGAAAAAACATAAAGGGTATCTCCTTTCTTAAAATAATAACTATTTGATGTGAGAAAACAAACACGTAGATCACTTCTGTTCACATAGGATTTGCTTCCAACAACTGTGTTCTTTCTACCCAAATGAAGATAGGTAGAGTGCTCTGTGGAGTACAGTGTTGGGAAAGGAAGACGTGCACACGCTTGGAAAATGCTGAGCTGCTTGTGAAGCTATAGACACTGCATGTTTATGACTTGGTTTTCTAAGCAATCTCCAGAGCTTGAACGGATTACAGTGATATTTTAACAAGGCTGCTGACATCCATCACCAGCTTTCACTTACTGAGAAAGCTAAAAGATGGAAGAATGTAATTATTTCCACCTAAGCTAAGTGCAAGTGGCTGATTGTCATGAGAACTTTGATGCTTTAAACTTCCTCATCTTCTGAAGGCAAACAGGTAAGTCTCACAGGCTTCTCTTCCAGGGCTCGTTTTGGAGAGGGAGCAGGGGCTCGCAGGGGACTGGTGTCAAAGGGAAAGGTGTTCAATAGGAAGGCAAACTGTTTGTCTCTAGATTTTAAACATGCACTATTGCACATTGTCGTTTTCTGTCTGTCAGGTTACAAATCCATTACGTATACAATAGCTATTGTTTCTTTCCGTAGCCAAGATATGAATCTCATTCCAAATTAATTCCTAACTTTTATATATTTAATACTATTGGAAGAGAATGTGTATATCAATCATCTGTGCATACTGAAATAGCTGTTTCTAAAGCTTTTTCAGTCATCCTGTAATTACTTCTAGATTGATTACTCTGGTTAAAATAATGATATTTCATATGAAAAATGAAATCATATATATAAGATTGTACTTTCTAAAGATGATTTTTGTTGAACAGTTTTTCCCTGAAAACAGGATTTCCTGAACTGAGATCTTTGGGCAGCTTACTTTTCAGATGAGGTCTGCATTATTGTAGAAACACTGTGGTAAACAAGGGGTTTCCTAGCTTGCAAGTGAGAATCTAACAGCATCAAAAATAGGTATTTCTTTCCCTTTCACCCTTGAAAGAACACTTATTCTCTTTGAGTAATGGCACTGCTGTGCCTCTAGAGGTGAGGCTTCTTATTTGAAGACTTTTAACATAAATGCCCTTATTACCATTTAGGGGAAAAAAAAAAAGACTCTTTGACCATAAATAGGTTTTGTCTTAATTAAGTTTTTGTGTCCTTTGAGAATATTTTTTACCCTATATATTATTAGTATTGAAGGGCAAAAATTTTACATGATTCTCTAAGACTTTTGTTTACAAGAATGATTATCAGAGAAGGAAGTATTTTGAGTTAAAAATAAATCTTAATACTTCTTGTTTGCTTGTTTTAAAATATGGTTGTTTACACAAAGAATTAATTTAAGCTCCATTTCCAATCTGGCTATGATAATTGAAACAAATCCTGCTGGTAGACACAATTATAAATAAACTTCTAAGAATAATTAGAAGTGTAATTAACAGAAGACGGAGTTATTATCACCTTCTTCTCCGTATAATAATTCTGCATAAAAACATGAGAAATGGCTCTCATTAAAATCTCACAGCAGAGAAACCCACAGAAGGGAGTGAGGCATTAAAACAAAGCATTCAAGATGTTCAAATACTGTGATTAATTAATTAAGCAGAGACCAGCTCCAAGGAAAAGCCTGGAAGCAATTGGGATATTTAAGAAATAGATGTATCATAAACAGTTAACATGTTCGGGCTGGTTTTGATTTGTCTTGTTTTGCTTTATTTTTTTTTTTTTTGAGAGTCAATAGCTCAGAGTACCTTGTGGATCTATATTTGTGTATTTTGCTGGTATCATTTAGCTGTGTGGAATCCTTCTGAATACCAGTACCTTATTCATCAGTAAAGCTTTCAAAATATCAATCTATAGAGTGACTATTTAGGAAGGACTTAAAGAGCCTGGCAGAGGACTGCTGATGGAGTTTTTTCCTCTACCAGCTAAGGAGCATTCTCTATTAAACTTGAGAAACTTTCTGAGCTGTTCCCAGTGACTTTTGCCAGAAAGATGCTTACAAAGACACCTCTGCTGGTGAAAAGAAAACCAAACCAGCTGCTGAGTCTTTTGTGAAGCAAATAATGAACTGGCATTTGAGAGGTTTTACCAGTCTAAACACTGGTATTCTGGAGATCAGCTGTATTCAAAATAGAAATGCCAGCAGTTACTTAAATCTGGCTTCTGTCGAATTCCTCAAGGTGCATTTATTCAAATATCGTGCAGTATCACAGCAACACCCATACTGTATATTTTGGAGTATTGAATAACGTTTGGGACCACTTTGGCTGCTCTGCAATATTAATTCTAGCAGCATCCGGTGTAGTAATTAAGAGGTTTAGGAGTGAATAAATATTCAGGTTATGTTACTTCTCTTAATGCTTGGAAGTTAACCCAGGAAAAGAAACCTCCACCTCTTTTGCTAAAGGGAAAAAAAAAAAACCCAAAGAAACAAATAATGAAAAAAAGAAGAAGAAAGGGGAAAAAAGAAGAAAAAAAAAAAGAAAGGAGAGGGAGAAATTTTTGTTTTGCAGTATTAAATAGTAATGTCATGTAATACACACCCAAGAGCTTAACAAAACTGTAGTAGGACTAATTTAGCCTATGTCCTATGCTAATCCTTCATTAGCATACTATTATTTTTTTGCCCAATGGTTATATTGCCTGTTGAGAAATAATGTGAATATTTATTCAGCAGTAATAACTGTTGCTGCTTGAGAGCTTTTTTGCCACATGTGAACATGCTTATCTAGAAAAGAATTTCAGGCAGACAATCACCCTGGGGATTCAATGAATTCCTGCATTGCATGTCCTATCTTACTGCACGGCTGTACAGCAAGATTGCTGCTTTTCTAAGGAGATTCCACTTTGAACACAGACACTGCAAACACATCATTGCCTCCCAGAGAGCAGTACTTGTCTTCTGAAGTGGTTCCATGTAAGCACAGAACTAGTCCATTTCAGCAGCATTAGAGGGGCAAATCTGCCTCTATTTGGTGCAACAGGCTAAGCAGTTTTTGTCTGGGAGTGGAATAGTCTCCTAAGAACACAGCTCAACCATTTCCCCATAGAAATCAGGGAGTGTTTTGCAACCTAGGTCAGAGGAGTAGGATAAAACTCTCTGTTTTGACATCTAACTTGTGTTCAATATTAATGACTCCCCCAGAAATACAACTGCCACTGAATATTGCATATACAAAGCGGAAGTTTAGGTCAAAATATAAATTTTTTAATTGGTTGAATTAATTAATTTGTGTTTCATTTGTATACTAAGAACTTAATTTCAAAATAGGTTTCCTTTTTCTAATTAAGAAAATATGCTTAGTGTATATATTTTCTGCAGTGAAAATGACTGTGCTACTAGCCAGGTAGTCACATTTTTGTGCATACCTTTTTGATACAGTTGTATTGAAATGATATATTTAGGGCTAGGGTGATGTAAGGAAGCAGTGCTATTTTACTGGTACATAACAAATTTAAACTGAAGCTAACTCTGCAATGAACAAAAGATTAGTACTGCAATCAACTGTACTGGCTGCACTGATGTAAATGAAGGGTGATTTCATTGAAGTCAGTGAATGTAAGAGGTTTACTTTTCCATTGATGAAGTACAAGTCAGATCCACTAATATTTATTTCAGGCTAACTTAAGAAAGTATGAACAAACCAAACAATTGTCAAACACAAGCTGTAACCTTTTATCATTCTTTAGTCAGTTGGCAGTTAAGTTGTAGCAAAGCATCATTTATTTAAAAAGAAAGAGAATAACAAATCTTAACCATTTTTCATTTTACTGGCTTTACTTACCATTTACTTACCATGTACTATTTTGTTAGTGTTGCAAGTTTTTGACAACTGTGGTATCCTAGTCTGATTTGCATTAATGGAAACCAGAAAAGAAAGACACCAGTTGCCATATAGAATATGGAAAAGACTTATTACACTAATATTATATTTAAAATATATTAAAAATAGAGTTTAGGGATGCTAAATATTCTGCAGATAGACGGAACTATGTGTACATCCTCTGTCGTATTTTTTTGAATGAAGGTCTGTTTCTTATGGTTAGATTTTTCAATTAATTGCTGATGACCCAGAAATACACTCACTGAAGCTCAGACTCTCTTGCATGTATTATGGCATTTAAACTAAAAAGGCAAGAAATCAATTCAGTTGTTTGTGCTGTAATTGACTGAATAGCAAATGAGACACAGGATACTGAAAGGTCAAAATAAGAAACATATCCGGAACACTTATTCACAAATAATTTTCACAAGTTTTTAATCAAAATTTGGTTAATAATTCAATTATACCTTTTATTTCATATGTTAAATAGTTTTCATTATCTGGGCACATCTTTGTATTGCTGTTAAAATTACTGGGTTTTTTACATACAATACTGCATTTAAAAATCTAATTCACTTCTCAAATCACAGGTACCAGAAGAGGAGCAGCTTGCAAGGAATTAAGTGATGGTCTTTATACTATTAAGCTATGATTGTGGTGAAGGCTGATGTTTTGGGAAGCAAGCTGCTTTTTCTGCTTTCAGTGCCTGGACCATTCTGTGGCAGGCAGCTGTGGCAGCTGGGCAGAAGGTTTCCTGTGTCACTTGGTGGCCTCTGTGCTGCGCTGTGGGGAGGCACCTGCTGCTGACAGGCACTGCAGAAGCCATCTGAACTCCAAGGAGCAAGGCTAGAGCACCTCTGTTTCCAGCTCTGGTCTTCCCCTCTCCTGACTTGCAGGGAGATTCCCGAGACATTTTTCTGCTTCAAATTCTTAAATGTCTGACAGTCTGTGCCCCCATCTTCCAAGTCACCAGGGGCCTCTGCTGTGCTTCAGGTTAGAGGAGAGCAATTGCCCAGCACAGTAAGGAGCCCACCCACACTGACTGCCCTCTGTCCCTGCAGCACAGGCATCCCCTCGCTCCAGAGAAAGGCACTGCTTCCCCAGCCTTGCCCACCACTTTGTGCTTGCTGCAGCACTACCTTGCCTTCTTCAAGTGCCATCCTTCCTCTTGGCCCTTACCTGCACTCTGGACTAGAACATACTGTCAGAAGTGTCCTTTTTCTTCCCGTTTGTCTCCCTGGGGACTTTCTCTCACTATCAGGTCCTGGCAATCCAGTCTAAGATCAGAAATGGGCTTCTGTCCAACCTGGAGCCATGGCTTGTTTCATGTCCCCGTAATTTTGGTGCACAAGTTCCTGTAGCAGGGGGCCTGTCTGGCTCAAGGAGGATGCTGCCAGGTTTTGATGGGACACCAGCTGTGCCGTTCCCTCAGAGAATGAGGGCTGACTGAATCCTAGCTTGCTCTGGTCCTTAAGCTCACATGACACCTATTTTCTCAAAGAGGATAATGCTACTATTGAAAGGATATAAAAGTGGGAAGAGAAAAGATACATAGAAAATGGAATAGAAATAGAACATATGCATTAGTCAGCCTTTTCAATGAATAATAAAAAGCATTTATATGAGATTAAATTCAAGTCTTGTGTAAGTGAAAGAGAGATACTGTACTTGCTTTCTGTAAGAGACTGAATTTTATCTAAGCAGCTTTGTATTTTCTAAAAAAAGGTAAAAAGTTGCACATCTGTAAACCTACATCTGCTAATTTTTTTTAATAATCTGATTGCTTCTTCTTACATGCTAGTTTGCTTTCATTTTGAAATCACCTGTTGTTGACTTGCTTTCTTTCTGTGGTTGTTTTGTTTTATTGTTTTGCCCTTCAACTGCCCTTCCCTAAAAATTCTAATATTTTCTCCACTACAGAGAACTTAAACACTGGTATTCTGCCTTGTAAAACTAAAGTACAAAACAAAGCACATTAAAATATTAATACTTTGTTGTCACACTTTTTAAAGATTGTACTGTTGGGGATAAAAACAGGCACCAGCATGAATGTAAAGGAGTAATAGTGCAAAGATAAAACAACTACAACTTATCATGCTGAAAGAAACCTTTCTTTACTATGCGTGTGGTGAAATACATTCATATAGACTTAATAATTCCTTTGCAAGAATTTGTGAAATCTCTCCATCTCTCTTCGTTCCCTAAGTCTAAATGTTCCCATATTTCTCTGGAGGTTGTATTTGAAGGATTAGGAATTCCCAGTATATGCTCATATCAATAAAGATACTGGATGAACTGAATATGTTCTGCAATCTGCTTCATACAGCAGCTCTGCTAACAGGATCTAATGGTTCTTCCTGAGCTTTGAATATATGTGAAGCATCTGGCTTTGCTAAGAAAATGAGGCTAAACTGTAGATCTTTCTTTATAAAGCATGAAAGGAGGTGGTGCAGCTAAGCTACTGCCAGAAAATTTACTCTCTTCCTTAAGATAACCTGTCCCCTTTTCACAAAGACTTGGTGTTTGCCACTTAGATAGGGCTTACTAGATACAGGTTGGAATTTTGAAAGGGGAGAATTAGATAATCCTACTGTGTGACTGCAAGCTAAGGCAGTTCTCAGGGCCTTACCCTTTAACTTATCCTATCACTATAACAGAATAAAGAGCTGATCTAGCTCAGATCTTTGACAGTAATCATGCATGAGCAGCTTGGCCAAGATCTAGTGTTGCACTTACTGCCAGGTCACTGGGGAGAAACATCTTGAGGTCTTTTCATTTCTTACATCTTACCTGTGCAACAGAAAGACAGCTTAGTCAGTGCTGAACAAATGCCATGATCTGACTTAGGATTTATACACCACAAGAGAAATGTCCTGTTTCAGACACTGTGGTGTTTTGGAGGGTTCTTCCAGACTCTAGAGCCACATAAGTAGTGGAAGCCCTGCCACAAATTACAAGGGTCAGGCCCTGCTCAGGGTCCACCCCCTTGGAATTAACCTTGCAGAAATCCTCTGTGTTGCTCCTACTGGGCCATCAGTTGAGGCACTCTAGGAGAAACCCCTTTGAGCCAGCTCCCATTACTCAGTTATCCCATCTCTTTTGTGGACCAAAATTAAATGGTCTCATTTCTGCTTCACTGTTCCATGGAACTTAACTGTATCAGTTGAAGCAATTA
The DNA here is from genome assembly GCA_013400735.1 of Pomatostomus ruficeps. NCBI lineage: Eukaryota > Metazoa > Chordata > Aves > Passeriformes > Timaliidae > Pomatostomus > Pomatostomus ruficeps. Next base: position 164,308 of record VYZT01055013.1, on the reverse strand, counting down.
TAAGGTTTTGTCAGAGAGATCCATTTTGCAGTCTCTGTCAAAGACACCTAGGCAATTCCTCTGCATGGTGGTTCTGGTTTAGAGTGCATCCTTTCAGCCAGACAAGTGTCTGCTCTGTCTGAAGTTCAACATGATAAAGAGGTCAGGAATGAGCAATAATTACTGTTATTGCAGGGACAGAGCTTAAGTGGCCACATGTTCATCTAGAAACTCACACAGGATCAGAGCAAATGGCATGAAACTGTGTCAGAGGAGGTTTAGATTGGATATTAGGAAGGAAGACGTTCTTCACCCAGAAGGTGGTTGGGCACTGGAACAGGCTCCCCAGAAAAGTGGTCACAGCACCAGCCTGACAGAATTCAAGAAGCATTTGGATAAGGTTCTCAGGGGGGGATTCTTTACAGGGACAGGAGTTGGACTTTGATGATCCCTCTGCATCCCTTCCTATTCAGGATATTCTACGTTTCTGTGATAATCGTGGGACTTGTCATTTCAACATCTTGCAGATGATCTTTGCTTTTCAGAAGGCGGCTGAACCACCCTGATTCACTTACCTGTGGACACACCTGGTTGGGTTTCCCGTGGCTACCAGCCCCGCTGGCCCAGGCACCCCATCAGGGTGGCAGAGGGGCGGTGCTGTCAGTGTGGAGTCGGGCTGCTCTCCTGAGTCCTGCCAGTGCAGCGCAGGCTGGGGGAGCATCCCGCCCGTTCTCCCTGCTGCACTGCTGGGGTTTTCCTTTTCCTTGCAAAGCTTTCCTGCAGGGCAGCTAAGGACATCCGAGTAGGGTGACTGATCCCGGGAGGAGGAGAGAGGCGGGGGGACCATTCCCTCTCTCTGCTGCTGCTGCTGAGGCTGTGCTGGAACCGGAGCCGTCGATGTGGCTCCCCAGAGTTAGTTGCTCAGCAACGAGAATCAATTAATATGCTTTGCAGAAAGTGCAGGGGAAGCCCGAGCTGCTGTCAGCGAGCAAGAAGGAGGCTGAGGGTGACTCAGGATCCCACTGCTGCCTGACACCCATTTGGTCCCACCCCATCTTCTCCAAACACTGTTAGCCACCGTTCATTTCCCCTTTCTCCTTCCCCACGGTACTTAATGCGTGTGTCCCCAAATTCTTCAGGCAAAGTACCTCGTTGCACAAGGAGCCTCCTGCTTCAACGGTTTTGCTTTTAGATCTGATTTGTATTTTTGGGTTATTTGTCAGACCTTCAACACTTTTCTAGAAATTCTGATATTCATGTTTCACGAAGGGAAAGGGATAGCTGGTGGTTTTTTTCAGATGGTTTTAAAGATGCCTCAGAATGAAAAGGGTTGTTTGGTAGTACACAGTTGAGCAGCAGCAATGAAAATGCATCATGCGTAAATTGGGAAAGTTTTTGCCTCTTCCTTTGTTACAAATGATTAGCACTGCATATATGAGACCAAAGAGGTAGTCCTGATTGTTGTGAAACATCTAGATAATAGAGTAAATGAGGGGGTGTTGTGGGATTTTTATATCTTCTCCTCTTCAGTGTAGTAATTTCAGGGCTTTGGTAAGGTATTATTTTCTTTTTTTCTTTCTTTCTTTGATTTTCTTTGGAGTCTCTCTGATGACACCGTGAATCTGGGAATGAAGAACTTCTTAGAGCTGATTGGAAATGGCATTGCGGAGCTGAAACTTAACTGGAGGAAATATATCTCCTGAAGAAGAAAATATAATGCACTGTAAGGATCTGTCTTCTGGTGAAAAATTCAAGCCTAGAGAAAACTTGTCCGCTTTGTTAGGAAGAATGGGTTGGACAATTTTCTTCAGTTCCAAAGGATATCTGAATGCCATGCTGAGCTTAATCTCTGCAGCATGCTCTGTGCTTCTCATCTCTTCCTGATGCACTGCATGGTAAGGCCTTTTTCCTTTCTTTTAATAATAACCATATTTCTGATTTGATGAGAGGCATAAAATAATAGCAATAGTGAAATGAAAATTGAGAAAATGTAGAAAGGTAACAAAAGAATGTTTGTTTGCATGGTTGTTTTCAGGAGCAAGTGTCCTGATTACTGCAGCAGCTTTGTAAGATCCTTTCTGTCTTTCTCCCTTGCTTTGTGAGTGTGTATGTGTGTGTGTGTGTGTGTGTATGTTTGTGCACACCTGCACTGTCATTTGCACTTGGACTGGAACATCTGCAGCTGTATTGTACATATTTCCATGCTAAAGAGGATGTTTAGGAATTCACTTTGACATTTCTCTCTCTTTTTCCCTCCCTCCCTCCATTCCCCTCCTCCTGCCTCCTCTTTCTCTTGCTCTCTCTGTTTCTCTGGGGTCATGGTTCTATACCTTCCCTGCACCTCCGTCATGCACTGACCACTAGAAGGCAAAAATGGGAGGTAAAAGAAATCCTATATCAATGCAAGAATTGTCCTGAATAATACTATTTTAGTAAATGAAAGCTACAGAAAGGTTTTGAATGTCTGCAATACTGGCAGGTAAAAAAGATTTATTCTATTTTGTTTCCATGGGAAACAACTGTCAAATGCAGACTGGATGCTGTGTTTTCGAAACAGTGGCAGACAGATCTTCTTACACGTATCAGAAAGCTGAAAATTACCACCTTGAATTATTACCCAGGTCATAAAAAAAACAAACCCAGTATGGGATGTTCTCATATCAAGTAATTTTTGCTATGTATTAGAGGAGTGCTAATAATTATTAGAAATATCTTCAGTGGGCATTGCAAGATATTTTTTGTTAACAGCTGTAATGTTGTTTCATCTTCCTGGATGAAAGGTGCTAGGGGAGTGCAAAGAGATGTTATTAACTACCTGACTTACAAATACATAGGATCATTGTCAAGAAATTGCCAAGCAGATCAGGAATTGCACAATGAATGTACTGAGTTGGAAGAACAAGTTTCTTTTTCAGGAAGATTGGTTTACTTTGGTCTCTGTTTCAGAAATTAAGGCAAAACTAAAAGGTGGTATAGTGGTGATGTGAAATGTATTTTCTTATACATCCTGGTTGATCACTGAGCTTGGAAGAGGAGAAGTTGAGTGGTTCTTGAGTAAACTGTGGTAAGGGCCTGCCTCCACTCTGAGGGCAACCCCTTGGAAATCTGACTGCTCTTGATGGAGCTGGAAAAATATCAGGAGCAAGTTTGTGTGGCAGCTGTCATGGACTGTGCAGCAGGGTGTGGAGATGACAGGTTCCTGGCAGCAGGTTTTCAGGGTGGGAAGGATGAATAAAGCCAAAGCACAAAAGCCAGGCCACAGTAGGACTCATGAACAAGAATCAGAGCTCAAATACTATTCAAAAGATGTAATTTTGTGTTAGTTCCCAATAAATCTCTTCCTTGTATGATGAAGGACTGCCTAAGGCAATTTTTAAAGGGAGAATGGTAATGCAACTTCTTCAAATCACTGCAGCAGGAGAAAGCACAGATGAAAAAACACATTGTAATGTGACAATATTTCAGTAGGGTTCAGAGGAATCAGCCTTGATTTTAGGAGTAAAGGTTCAAAACACATACATACCTGTGCATTGAAGCAGAGTTTTTGTGTATTTTACTATCTAAAATGTGTGACTAGTGTAAGAACCAATAAGCAAAACTGAGGAAGAACAACACAACCCATAAATGTCATCTTCACTGTCAGAAAGAATCTCTTACTTGTGGAAGCCATCCCCTCAACTCTCTATGTGAACAAGGACTGCATCCTAAATTCAAGCTGCCTATTGCAAACCTCTCCTCACATCAGCAGTTCTATGTCAATCAGTGGGACAAGTTGCATGAATGTTATTGTTTAACCCCAGCTGGCAACTAAACACCGTGGGGCTTCTCGCTCATTCCCCCCGGTGGGATGGGAGAGAGAACCAAAAAAATAAAAGTGAGAAAACTCATGGGTGTGATAGAGACTGTTTAACAGGTAAAGCAAAAGCCACACGCACTCAAGCAAAGCAAAACAAGGAATTCATTCACCCCTTCCCATGGGCAGGCAGGTATTCAGCCATGTCTGGGAGAACCAGGCCCATTTGTCTTCCCAAGTTAACCATTACACAGAGCCATTACGCTCTGTGTAATGGTTAACTTGGGAAGACAAATGCCATAATTCTGAACACTCCTTCTCCCCTTTTCCTTTGTCTTTCCCCTGCTTTACATGCTGTTTTACATGTTTTATATGACACCGTATAGTACAGGATATCCCTTGGTATAGCTGGGGTCAGCTGTCCCAGCTGTGCTCCCTCCCAGTTCCTTGTGCACCGCCAGCCCACTCTCTGGTGGGGTGGGATGAGGGGCAGCAAAGGCCCTGGTGCTGTGGAAGCTCTGCTCAGCAAGAGCTAAAACATTTGTCTACTGCAAATATTGTTCCTAGCACCAGACATAGCCTCAAACTAATTACTAGAAAGAAAACTAACTCTACCCCAGCAAAAACCAGCACATTCTCTATTCCTTATTCTGTACAATTTGCATCATGCTCAGCTCCCACACTATCCAATACGTCCTCATTAACCGCTCCCACTTCCCATCCTTATATATAACAGGCAGATATCATTCCCTTAGTTTATGGACCACCCTTATAAAATGTCCAGAAATGCCCACAAAACCCCTGTTGAGTTCATTTAGTCCATGACTTTGGGCTCCATCTCTTACAGTTGTCACTCAGAACAGTAGAGGTCAAAACTAGCACAGTGAGTAAGAACTACTCATGTGAATAAATTCTGAAAGGTTTTATAAGACCAGGATCTTTGATTGTCATGGCAACAGCTTCAGGCATAATTCAGATTTCCCTTCTAAACAAAATCATTTTTCTTTTTACCTCTGCGAATCTTTGGCCTTGTAATTAGAGTAAGAAAAATAGGTTAATTACATTCTTAAAGATCATACAACTGTATAGATGCATTGTTAGCGAAAAATTATCAGAGTATGCAAAAATCTACCATTATTAGTGGCCTGCAAATCAAAGCAAAGTATATTCTTATTGGAATCATTCATTGCCTTATTATTTTTCTGACAGTATTAACATTGCTACTAGGTATTGTCAATTTTTCTAGGAATCCGTCCTGGATTCATTTGAAACATCACTGATCTTACAAAATACTCACTATTATTTGGTTCAAGGATACTTACCCAGCTTTTTACTACATTAAAGATGTTTGTTTTTTAGTTAATACATGATGTTTAGCTCTTTAGTTAATCCAGGAGCATTTATCTTTATGGCATAGAAACACAATATGAAATCATAATTATAGTAAACTTCCTACAGAATATAGATCTATATTGAAACAGGAAAGATAAAATCATCTGGATTTTATTTCACTGTGCAATTTTGCATGATTATAAATGTCTATATTATTAGAATATATATTACATAACAAGCAATATTTAATTAATTTTAATTTTTAAAGAACAGTTCCTTTTTGCATAGGATTTTTTTTCACTAAGTTATGCATTATGGAAGAAAGAAAAATATTACAGAAAGCAAGCATAGCAGTTTAGTGTGTATTCAGTACACTAATGCAATAATAGGTTCATTTGTTTGTTTTATCCCTATAATATACACAGTAAGAATATTGGATTCTTTTCTAAAGAGTGTGTTATTTTGGGATAGAAGGGTTTACCTGATACAGGGTGTTAATTGTCTTTAGCACACATTTCTGTCAATGATTTGCTGTGACTTATGACTCTTTAATGATATTTTAAATAATTTAAAAACTTGCACAACAGCTGCATTTGGCTTTCTCTGTCAATTCTAAAACAATTAAAATTAGTAATTTTCTTTTATTTTAAAATTTCAGTCAATAAAGGTTTGATGCTGAGAACATCTGTATTTCATTTCAGTCCATTGAACTGTTTCTTTAGATAAACAATGTAAATTAAAGCTTGAACCATCTGCATTGTCAGGGAAGTTGTACTGAGCGGTGGAAATATTTTCCACACCTGCAACAACTATTTCTAGTCAAGAAAAATGTGGCACATAAGCAGTTCCTGTACTCAGAATGCCTTGAGCTGTCTTGATTCAAGATCCAGCAGAAACCTGATTTTTGAAAGGCCTGAAAAAAACCCAAAAAAAAGCCCAAATGAATCTGAGAGTTTTGTTGTTTAAGTGTAAATGTCCATAGAAAGAATATTTCTTGGTCAATAATTTCTACAGATCAACATCTTTGTTTTCCATAAACCAGGGAAAAAAATGGAAATGTTTTTAAAAACTGAAAATTTCTAAAAATCAATACATTTTGAAATACTTATGTCAAGATAACGCAAGATTTCATTTTGACATTTTTAATCAGACTTCAATTGATTACAAGAAATTGTACTGATATCTGTTGATCTGTTTTTCTCAGTGAAATTTTGCAACAATTTTTTTTTTAACAGGGAAGTATTTTTTTGTGAATCTTTTCACTGTATCTTTTATAGCTGTTTCAATATTTATTGGCTCTCACAAGTCAGTTCTTTAACTAGAAGCTTTCTGAAGGGTCATCTTTAGCACTACATATTGCATAGCCCCGTATCACTGATCCTGAGCAGCAGTTCTCACCAGGGCTATGGTAGAACATAATCTCTGATGGCGATTCCCTCCTTTAATTCTTCTTGTGTCTTCAACAAAAAGCAGGCCTCTCTTTTTCTGAGTTTTACAGATAGCAGAAGTAGTACTTTTTACTACAAAAACCTTCAAGAGGCCTTCAAAAGTCATGCAGGCAAGGAGTAGAATTAATCGAGTATTAATATCCTTATTAAATAGATAAGGAACTGAGGAACAAAGAAACTGCCCAAAGCTATACTGGCAAGGGAAGAGTTCGGAACTGAACCCAAATGTCCTTATTCTCAGTTCATCACTGTCCCTGCAAGGTTGCTCTTCATTTTGTTCATTTCTTTACTTAATGACTTGCATTTGGACTTTTAAGTTAATACTAGCTGAAGTATCAAATGTGAAAGGGAACTACTGATGCATACTTCCTTTCCAGGCTGACACAGTTGTCCTAAAAATTCTCTTTTCTCTCCTGAGCCATTCTCTTTGAATGTAACCATTAATTATGTAATTGCTTTACTACACAGGGGAAGCAGATCTTATATTAAACAGAAAATTACTAAACAGAAACATCCTAAACATACCATACAGGTTCTGGGGGATGTACATATGTACCTGTTTATGCTGTCAGGGTTTAGGGACAGCTGTGGGGCTGTGTAATGGATTTGAAGGCTCTTGGTAAATTAATCGAATTTCAACACAGAAAAAAAATCCAGTTAAAACATAAAAAGGCTGATGATTTGCCATCTAGAATTCACAGAGGTCATAATGAATCCAGCACTTGTGCGGAAAAGAGATGAAAGAGAGAATATGATACCTAACAGTGATTCTTATTAACCCTGGTATGCCTCCTCTGTCCAAGGTAATCTTTCAGTTTTGTATCCTCTTTATGAAAAAGGAAAAGATGGTTTGTATGGAAAGTGTTTAACTGCTAAAATTACATCTCAAGTTGGGGGAAAAAAATCTAACTTGTCATCTTAATACAAACTCAGAAAAATTTCCTATATGTCAAGAAGAAAATATAGCTTTTTGCAAATGTGCCAGAGTTTTGGAATGAGTTCGGCAGCAGAATATCCCAGAAGCTTAAGTGGTATCTGCCTCACTTTGTGCAGCTCCAGGTGTTACATGCCTCTGGATGCTGACAAGTACAGTACTTATCCAACTACCCAATGACATATTAATGTAGAAGAATATGAAAGTCTGATTAAAAACAGTACTTTACTGGAAATATCATCTCACTTTGGTTTTATTCCCAGAAATGTGAAGAAGAGAACTTAAAATGGACCCTACTGCATCAAGTATGCTCTCTTTTTTTTTCTGACGTGAACTTTTTACTGGCTTATAATGGAAAAATGTTAGAAAGGAATGTTTTAGTCAATACATACTCCATTATACTAAGGAATTATGTAACTTGCTTCAAAATAATGATCTCCAGTGCACAGAGCTCAGGGCAGCCAGGAGGATCACCTGCACTCTAATTTCATCCACAGTGATGGTGCAGAGGGTCATCCTTAGCCTTCCTCAGCCATCCATACTAAACTAGACCTAATGTTATCTGTAAATATCATAAAAGAAGTTCTGAAAGGCTTTTCTAGCTAAGCTGGCATGGAACCTTGGATATTAGAGTACATAAAGGTGTTTAAGTTCAAAAACATGCTGGTGCTTAAGGACTTAACGTATCACATGGCCTCTACTTATTTTTTAAATCAGAGGGAGTAAGGGATGCAAGTACCTTTGAGGATCTGACCATGGGATTTATAATATCTGCGTATTTTCTACAACATTAAGAGTCAGGAAAATAATCTAATTATTGTAGATGGGTAATTACTGAACTTTGACAGGTAAAGTGGTTTTTATTTGGCTAAGAAATGTTGGAGAACGAATGAAGTCCATCAACATAAATAATGAAAAGTAAATAATGAATTGCATTCATTGTAAGAGCCCCAGAGGGTATTATTGCAGTCCATATTCTTAACTTCTGACTTGTAAAAATTTGTGATTTATCATTTTATGCATATGGCTTTAGATACTGAAAAGCAACTCTTTCTCCTCCATGTGAAACAGTGATACATTTGATGAGAAAAATTAGGACTTTATTTTGACACATCCCAAAACCTAGCAATACTGTCTGCAAAATGAGATTTTACTGAACTATGTTAGGAATGCCAGAAACTTTCCTTTAAGGAAGACAAGCCTATTGTTTGAAAACAAAACAATGTAACTTTTTGAATGGGAAAGCTGATGACAAGACTGTCTAAGAGCTGTTTGTTGGAATTCCATTTTTTACCTTGCATCTTAAAGAAAACACTAGGTAAAAGATTTTCTGTTCAGGTTTTCAGAGTAAATGTAACTTTTCACTGAATACAGGAGCACTACAAAATACTTAGCAGGAGAAGGTAGTATTTCAGAAGGGCTTTTAAAGCATTCTTGAAAGTGGCTCTTATTGGATGACCACAATGGGCCTCAGGATAGTATTGTTTCTGTGCTGCTCAACACAATACTTATCCTCTACATGTATTAATGAAAGCTAGAAAACAAACTGTTCCTATAAGGAAGAGTTTCAGTGATGTCGTATCCATTTGGTTTGGGTTCCTGTGGCCTCATTCCGTAGCAAATGCTTTGTGTTGCACCAAAATGCTCTGAAGCCTGGCACAGCTGGATGAGTTCTGAAAACACTGCTGTGGAAATGTATGACAACTGACACTGTACCTGCTCCTCTGGAGCCATTCTGAAGTATTATTGGCTCAGCATAAAGGTAATGGCATCTTTGGCATTACTTCATGTAATGTTCAGCATGTTTTAATGTGTCATACCACTGGGAACACCCTGACTGTGTAATGGGATGTACCTCATTGCAGGGTTTTAATATCATGAGCACTTTGGAGGGGATTGAGGAAGGGCTGGTCTATTACTTCTGTTCCTAATTGTTATCCCACAAATTCTGCATCTCTTCGTGTGCTTTGAAAAGGAATTTTAAGGGATCACTGTTATCTTTCAATCTAGTTGTTGTCCCCACCCTGAAAACCATGCAATGGATGTCTAAGGCTGAAGGGTCCAGAGTATCTGCTCTATTCCTCATTGAATTTCAGTAAACTAGTAAAAGACCACAAATCACCTCTGCAATGTCTCAAAAGAGGAGATCAATCAAAAGCATCACTAAAAAAAAACCCCAAGAAACCATAAGTAGACCATATGTAATGTACAGAGAGAATCCTACAGTGGTTTTGCTGAATCTATCCCCAAATCCATTTGTGATCTCTTGTTTGGCTTTCAGTAGATATTACGAGTACATGAAGAAAGCACACCAAATGGGCATCACAGGGATTTTAAGATCAGGAACTCTAATGTTCCCTACCTCACAAACTCTTCCTACCCACAGCCCTTTGCTGCAGCCTCACATGGAGGTGCAGCATTTCCCTGCAAAAGTCGTGTGTAAAGAGAGAAACAACCTTTCTGAGTTCCCCCAGGTTAAGCATGTGAATACTACAGTGTGAATATGATGCAAACAGGCAGGATCAATAAGCAATATCCTTCATAAAACAGAGACCTTCAGCTAAAACCAGTTAAAATTTTTACCAAGTTACAGCACATGAATTATTGTGTATCTAAAGAATCTGGTGTCCTAACCTCCTTGCCCACATATCTCTAGCAGATCCCTGTACACATTCATGTTCTCTTGATCCTTTTTGGGTCTATCCCAGTCCATGTGGACACACATGGACACACATGGCTAAACCCCCTGACAGTGCATCTGGGTACATCCATACATTTCATGTGGGTATAAACCAAGATTCTCACCCCTTCAGTGCATATATGCACATGTCCCTCCTGTGAGGGGTCACCCCTGTGGGATCAAACCCTGTCCTGCCTCACCAGGGACCTGATCTCCCAGTCCCCTGTGGCTTACATATAGCTCCTCAGCCGTCAGTACTACTGCCAAGACCAGACCTCTCAGCTGCATAAACGATGTGTGCACAAATCATGTCTCTCAGGTAACTAAAAAAACCAGCCAGCATGGCCTCATGGTCCATGGCCACGTGCCACTTTGTCTCTAGGTCTATGAGCTCTGTCAGTATGATCTTGTGGGCCGTATCCATCACAGATCCTCCTCAATCCTAAGTACAAAGCCCAAGCTCTGTGCTCAGAATTCCGTTTTCACTTATATGATGACTGCTACTACTTTTATAAAATGGTTCCATTGAGATGAGCTGAGAAGCTTTGGGTAGCTGTTTGGGTAGGGAAATTGCAACCAGGTAAGACTTTTCCACTTCAGCTGCTTGGTTTGCTTTATGCTTTGGACGTGAAACGCAGCACTTTGCACATGAACACACCCTTGTCCTCGGTGCCGGTGTGAGAGCTACCATCCTACTTGTGGCTGTCACAGCTGGTGTGAATTGAACAGGAGCCAGGATACAGCACTTAAGGAAGTCCCCACAGCCCCGGTTCCCCACAAACACAAGAGGTTGGGCCAAAGCTGCTATCTGCTTCACACTTCTTTTTTTCCTGGTCTGGAGGTATGAAGTCCCATCCTCTTGGCTTTTACAAGACATGAAGATGCTGATCCTCCTGGAAATCAGATTACAATCACTGTGGGAGAGAGCTTCCACATCTGTTTGTCAGGGCTACTGGACCTTGCTTGTGTGTCCCAAGGTGAGGGTTAATCTGTTAATGTTTGTAAAAAGCTATGTAAATGATCTGTACTGTGCTGACAGGTCAAGTACTCCATTGCTCACTGGCTGCTCTTCCTGACAGCTTAAGATATGCGCCAAACAATGCCTCCCCTTCCAGACTGTGTTCATTGATGCAGTTTGACTGGCTTAACCCTCTCAGGATTTGGACTTGCTGCTTCTAGCCTACTGGTTGGGTGATAAAGCACAAATATGCAAAGCTGGTGCTTTTCACATAACCTAGAATCCAATACAGACATTGATCTACGCTTGTACAGGACCATGGACTCTAAACCTTCTTGGATCTATTACAGTACATGTGCAGTTCAGGTCCTGAAGGATACATGGAAAGCAGAGGGGGTGAGCAGAGCTCTGTGCTGTCCTCGGCTGTGGGCAGGAGGCAGCAGCAGAAGCTGCTTTTGTGAGCCACTGGCCGGATTTGGCCCTTCTGCACCTGCAGGAGCTGCAGGAGTTCAGAGTGGCTGCGAGGTTTGGCACAAGGTCATCTGAAAATGTGAATCCTACCAAGAGAAGCATGTGCTTGAAATCTGGGAACCTTTTTGTCCTGTGCTTATCACATAGATTGCAGCTAATATCAGTTATTGAGATCAGGGTCTGAGAGTGGTAGATATTAAAGAAATGATAAGAAAAACAACCTCTTCTAGAGAATTAAATTCTGCCTGAATACAAATCCTATAACTAATTCTGCAAGCACACAGAATGCCAGAAAGATAGTAACTAATTTCACTAGCTGCTTTACTACATACTTGGTCCCAGCTATCAGAATTGCATGTGGATTTTTATGTTGATTTTTGGTATTAATGATTAATATTTGCATTTTGCAGGTAGCCTTTTGCAGAGAGGATCACTTACCACTGATGTCTCTCTAGGTGTAACTGTACTTTGCCTTAACTACCTAAGCTAGAAAGCCATGCTGCAGCATCATGCAGGGGCTGTTCTCCGTATAAGCTGTTACTTACTAAACAAGAGTAGGACTGATGGAAGAATGGGACTTTCTGTGAATCTTCATTGTTGCATGGTCTTCTTTGAGGTTACTGTAGCTGATAACCTACTAGGTGTGTCGTTTTCAGGGTCTAACACAGGGCTATAGGGTCAATATATACGCTAGCATTTTGTGTGACTAGGTTATTATAAAGTATATTTTGTTTCTCTCACTGTTGCTCATCTAGGCAACTTCTGATTTCAAAGCCTAGGCCAGTACCTGGTAGTCAGTGAGAATTGTGCCATTGATTTCTGCTGCAGCTGGATCACATCACTGGCTGGTTTCATCTTCACCTCTGGTACAAATTGCTGTTGTAGAAAATACAGATATGCCTTAGCTTTGCACTTTGTTTCCTTACCTGAAACTTACTTTCTGTTCCTTTCCTGTTGCAGATATTTATCTGCTACATACTCAGGGTTTCAGCAAGTGTTAGGGCATATCTCCATGTCTCTTCAGTATGCCTTTGCACACCCATCTCCACTGGCGTGAGAATTGCTGCTCAATAGCTGGATATCTCCAAGATTTAACACACCTCTTGTTTTGTTTCTCTCAAGCAGCCTGTTTGTCTGCCACAAAACTCCATGAAAATGATTGATAATGAAAGGAACTGATTTCTTCTTTCTCTTCATAAAATGACAGCACAACTCCATTTTAAGTCTTTGTTTACACCTGCACTAAACATTGTGTATAAATGTACCCAGCTGGCATTGATCTCGCTGGATTAAGCAACAGGCAGGGGAAAGATGGTCGGGCATGGGCTTCAGACTGCATGTAAGGGGTGTAGCAGGACTGTAGCACTGGTTTCAGGTAGCTGTTCCTCATGGGGGTGCAGGGCTCTTATTTTCTAGGAGACTTCTGCTCCCACCTGCTTAGGGCACAGCTGTGTGTGCAGCAGTCCTGTAACTGTAGCAGAGAAATAGCTGATGTCAATTATAAGTGACTGCAAGTTGGAAAAATTGGAACAGGATGAATTTATAAGCCTTGTTTGGGAAGATTTAAATTTCTTGTTTACTGAGCTGTTAAAAAAAAAAAAAAAGGTAAAATTAAAAAAAAAAAAAAGAAAAAAAGAAGGCCAATCGTCTGTAAATCTTCCTTTGATGTGATGCCTAGTTATATTCTAGCATTTACTGTTTTGACAGCAAAATGACCCAGGAAAAAAAATCAAAATTAGCATTTACAAGGAGTCAGGAATGAGAAAACAGAAGGACGGAAACCGAGATTTGTGCTAACATAGGGATTATGGCTTTTGAGAAAGGGAAATGTGCCATCTATAAAGCAAATCCCTATTTTCCTGGTTGGCAATTACCACCTGGCAACAGTGAGGAAAAGGCAGCCCATATACTGCTTTGACAAGATGGCAATCATGTGCTTGAATAGCATGTTTAGTAGCTCTGCACAGCATCATCCCGACAGCATATGACTGGGGAGAGAGTGCTAACATGAAGGGAGGACAAAGACACAGTTTCTCAGAGGCAGAACTGTTCATGCTGACCAACTTCCAGCTGCAAAGGGTGTCCTTGTTCTCATGAAAGTGCCCTTAGGACCCCAGAGGCCCTGACTCCCCAGTCCCCACCTGGTGCTCTGGCAACGCAAAGATCCTTCCTATGAGATGCAACATCATCCACCAAAATTGTAATTGCAAGTGCAGTGTAGAAGTTTGTTCTTAACTGGTTGTGCAGTGTACAGAATGCGGCATGTATTGGTTGAGCATGGTGTATATGCAGGTGCAGGAAAGCTATGGGAAAGCCATTCTGTTCTTAAATATTTGCAACTATCCGCATGATTGAAGTGCTGTGGATTTGTAAGTCATGCACATTTTCTCCTCAGTAATGTTTGCTTTAGCTCCAGGGACAGTGTAGAGTGTAGCTGTGACCAGAATGGATGACTTCATGAGAGGAGGGAATTTACCCAGCCTCACTGACAGATTTTTATGAAGGATTTCCCAAAGCCAGCCTGCAGCAGCACATCACTACAGATATGCTTCTGACATTTGTAGTTCAAGAAGCAGCAGTATTAAAAGTAAAACACTGCCAGTGGGTTTCCATAAAAAGTCTGATCCTTGGATTATTTCTGGGGGTTTCAGTGTAGCTATGAGCTGTACAATCCTAAGCTTTCTCTTGGAAGGACTCAACCAGTCTGCATCTGTCTTCCTTTCCACCCCTGCCAAACAGAATGAGCTGCAGCAGTGCTGTAAGCTCCAGGGAAGCAAGAGCTGGAGAAAGGAAAGAGAATTTGGGAGCAACTGGAAGAAAGAGACACATGAACTCAGGAGGAAAGACTCAGGAGTCCTCTAAATGTTCACTTTCAGAAATAAGCCAAAAACTTATCCTGACAAAACCTTAGCTTCCTGAAAAATTGACAAAGTTAATTTGCTATCCATAAAATAGATTATCCTTTTGGAAAAATACTTGGAGTCTTTCTTATCTGTGCAGAATAGATTGCCCAATATTCCTATGGCTTCTGTGTAGGTCCTAGTCTGATTACAGGCATGAAATGTAGGTAAGTGTAATTATGATACAGTCAGACTTATGTGTCCCCAGGCAGGTTTTAAAATAACAAGAGTATAAATATTGGATCTATGGAAAGAAAATGTCCATTATTAAAATCAATCCACAAGCTAGTACTGTGAAAAGCTTTCTTCTTCAATACAGCTGTCAGCCCCGCTGAGATTTTAAATTGGAGTTTGTCTAGTGTAACTCTCACTTTCTATTTAAAAAGCAAAGCCAGAAACATTAAACTTTTGTCTCAGGTTTTTAAAGTGCAGCAAAGCTAATATAACTGCTGCACTAATGTAGAGTTATGAGCTTTTAGGCTCCCCAGTTTTTGGCAAAGGGTTGCGTCTTTTGATTAATGGAAAAAGATATTTCCCAGTATAAATTTGCCATACTTTTAAGAAAAAAATCTGCACCCTTCCTCTCCTCTGGACCATTTGGCATAGCTCTCTGGTTTGTAACTGCCTGTGCTTCGCTCCAGAGCTGGCTGCACTTCAGTCACCAGTCACTGTGCAGAGTTTCTGTGTGAATTATTGGAGTGTGCTTGACATCTGGAGTTCTAAGGAAATGAGAGGTATGGTTCAAATCTCAGACAGCAGCTTGAAAGGCTTACAGAGATGCGGAGCCAGGTCTGTGGTCTGGCTGAGGCAATGCCCATGCCAAACCCAACAGAAGAAGTCTCTGGGTGACAAAAGCTGTCTCCCCTTGGACCCATGGCATGCACAACATGGCTTTTGGTGTCAGATTTAAAAGGCATGGTTTAGAGGGCAACACAATATCCCTGTGAGGAGCACAAGGGTCAGATATGCCACCTGTGCCAGTGGAATTTGGGTGGAGCTAAGGACTGCTAGGTCAAGCAAAGTAGGATTTGAGTTTTTAACCTAGACAGGCTTGTGTGAAATAATTAACCAGCTGGGAAGACTTTGGAGAAAAATTACTTCAAACAATGAAAAATCTTTGGAAGGTTGTTCTTGTGTCAGGAGGAAATAGAGATGAATTTTAAGGATGTTTTTCTGAGTTGTGTTAATTTATTTATATTCATCATTGGCATTGATTAACACTGGATTGACAGGACAGTGTCATTATTAAGGCTTTATTCATCATCTTTAGAAAAGCAGTCTGTATAATAGCAAAAAGAAACCTGCACATTTTATTTGGTGTTTTTTGTGCCCCTCCTTGAAGTCTCTAGAGACACAGATCAATTGCTAGTGTTTAGTGACCTTCTGCCCAAGAGTGTAGGGCCTGTAGGTGAGTCTTCTTCTATGGCTGGCACATGTACAGTGCATAATCTAAGATGACACTGTCCCTTTCAGCCTTATAGAAATAATATTCTCTGCACAATGAATTGTTCTTGAACGTTTTCTCCAGTGTGTACTGTGTTACATGCCCAAACATTTTTTTTCATCTTGAATATATATCCAACATTTCCTCTCTGCCCTCTTTGTCGTATGGGTTTGATTGTAGCCAACAGCAAAGGTCAAAAGACATTTTACTGTTTCTATTTCTATGTTTCTGTTAAGCTGAATTAAATTGTTGATGCTGCAAAGTGACTTCTTAAAAAGCTTATGCTGCAACTCTTCAACCAGTATAAACTGAGGCTGAGCTAAATCAGTTTAAACCAGATGGTGCAGAGACAAAATGTGGTCCAAGGAACAGGGTGCTGATCTGGAAACCAAGAGAAAAGCTTTAGTTCTCTGGAGCTTCAGTGGGCAGCCTCATGAATTTAGATAAAATTTCCATCTTCCTCTGCCTCAGGTTTTCTGGATGGGTGGTAGAGTGACACTGTATTTTAAAGCACTTTGCACATTCAATTTTTCAGTCATGTAAACTTTTTCCTTTCACATCTAACATTTATCAGGATGACTGCCTGTTTAATCTACATTACAGATAGGTTTTAAAATCATAATATCTAGAAATGCGATGGTATCCTCAAACAGCTTAATTATGTTTACCTGTGTCTGTGAGTATTCACTAGGTGTCATTTCTCAGTCCAGATTTGAAGCAGCAGTGACTTTTGTCTACATAGTGAAGAAAATCCAAACTTTTTCTTAGAGTTGAATGATTCTGAACAGCATTTTCAGGTTAACCTGAACTAATATTTAGTTTAGCCTTCCACTAGCCTTTGGAGAAGTTTGGCCTAAGTGGTTGGGGGTTTTTTAATCTTTCATTTTTTTCTATTTGTTAGAATTTCTTCAAAAGTCATGAACTGGAAACACCTGAATATCTCTGCTATGATTTGTGTTTGCTTCCCAGCTTTGTTTCCTGAGGAAAGTCCTTTTTCTCACCAGAGCCTGAAGAGCAGAACTATCACTTTCCATGGGTTTTAGATGGTCCATGACCATAAGCTTTTTTTCCCCCTAGTATGGTCAGTTCTCCAAGTCGGCTCATCCTGACACTCCCTGATGCTGCCTTAGAGCATGAAAGGGAAAGAAATTGATCAAAATCTCCCTAAAGGATCATCTGGCTTTAAAAATACAAGTAAAGCCAAATGGATACTTTACCAATGTTAACAAAGTATCTTAATGGAGAAAGCATTAGTCCTACAGGGCTGGTGTGACAGCTGCTGGAATAAAACCCAGGTCTGTGTTAGCATGCAGAACATCTTGGGCAACAATTCATAACACATAAACACTTTGTTTGCAAAAGAAAGTTTAAAGAAACATTATCCAATCTACTGTTTCCAGGCAAGTTGCTATTTATTTACTTATCACACTGGTTCAGGGAGACTCAGTGTTCTGCCTATGTGTTATAAGGATTCTGGGACTAACACACAATCATTTCCAATGACCAATTTTGCATAATTCAGATACTATGAATATTTTATTTATTGTTAGCAGCCTCTTTATTGCAAGCAATATTTCTAATGAATCCATTATATGTTAAAAAAAAAAAAAAAAAAAAAGAACAACCAGGATTAAATTTGGCTCTCTGTTCTGGGGTCATAAATCCAGATTAGCTTTCTTTTTAGCAGTGATTACTCAAGGTTTTATGAATGGAATTTGGCTTGGTGTCCATTGAGAAAAAATGTGGCAAAATATACATCCTTTTCTCTAAATCTTTATGAAGAATTGCCATGAAGCTAGTGAACACCCCCAATACAAAAAGTCAGTGAAATTTGTGGCTATGTTCTTGGTCTTATTCACATTTTATATGGCCACTG
The DNA here is from genome assembly GCA_013400735.1 of Pomatostomus ruficeps. Taxonomy (NCBI): domain Eukaryota; kingdom Metazoa; phylum Chordata; class Aves; order Passeriformes; family Timaliidae; genus Pomatostomus; species Pomatostomus ruficeps. The sequence continues at coordinate 146,493 of VYZT01055013.1, read as the reverse complement.
TTTTAAATTACTAGCACCACATTAGAGTATGTCAAGATACATCATATAAACAGATACAATTTACCATGACCTTGAGGCAACATGATGTGTACATTGAATTACATTAGCTATCAAAATATGTTCCTTATATAGTACAGTACCCACTGCAGACAGAGATTTGGGTTGTTGGGCATACTGTACAGAGTTGGAAGACATATGCAAATAATCTCTCCAGATCTATGGCCACATAAGTTGTATCTTTTTAACGAGAATAAGGATAAGCTATAAGAAAAAAGAAATTAATCCAAGTGGCTTTGTTCCATATGCAAGATGACATCTTTTGGAAAACAGTGGCAACCTCTGCACCTCAGGAAGCACGTAACCATGAGGGTGACCAAGCAGGGGAACAGGTTGCACAGAGAGGTTGTGGAGTCTCCATCTCTGAGATATTGAAAAACTGCCTGGACATGGTCCTGGGCGACTGGCTGTCGGTGATCCTGCCTGACCAGGGGTTGGACCAGGTGACCTGCAGAGGTCCCTTCCAAGCTCAGGCATTCTGTGACTCTGTGTTCCCCACAACTCACAACAGCAAACACTTGCTACAGCAATATGCCAATGCACAGGGATTAGGAAAACCAGCTCTTCCCATGATATTTTCTTCACTGCCCATCCCAATGGTCTTGCCAGAGCATTTTGTGAGTTGTGACCTTTCAACTCTGAAATGCCAGTTCTCTGCTATGCCATAGAGGTCTACCCCAAGACCTGAAGGGGAGATATGTCACCTTGCCCTTGTGTTTTCCCAAACACATTACTCCTGGCACAACCAGCTTGTTTCCCCGGGGGCAGGGGACTTGCACAAGCCAAGCTACTATCTCTCTCCCATGCCATGCTCACTCAGAGCATGAGCCAGAGGGGCAGCTGCTCCCATGGATCGAGGCCCTGACTCTCCCGGCTGTGCCAGGTTTGTGCAAATCGACCTTCAGCAACCCACTTCAACCTTCTGTTCTTCCCCCCTCCCTTTCTTGTACTTCTTACTGTTGTAATTTAGAAAGCTGCTTGGGCTAGGTATCATTCTCGCTATCTGTGTCTGGTTTCTAGCCCAGACGTCAGCAGGGGTTGCCGCATGCTGCTGCAATATAAATGACTAATGATGATGATAAAAGGTGTGGGAGTTGGTTGCCTGGAGTGTTACCCTACTTTGATAACTTTGTTTCAGAAACTAGCTTCTTCCTCAAATTATCTGCTATTTTATCTTATTACATCTAACATTTTAAAAGTGGCAAGGGATTTTCGGCTGACTCCACTTTGTAGTGCTCATCCCAGGACTTTCAAAGAGGCTTTGAAATTTTCAGAGTTTGGATGGTGTTGCTGTGACAGTGCCAGTAGCCTTCAGCGTGATTGCAGGGTATTGGAACCTTTAAAAGTCAGCTACAACTGTGTCCTAAAAGAGGCATTCAATAGAGAAGTGCTCTATTTTTAAATTTGGGCTGATACAGGTAATAATTACACACAAAACAGTATGTGAAAAGAACATTATCAAGGTTGCACAGCTCAGCACTTGAAGCTAAGAAATGCTATAAGCAAAATTGTCTCTACCCCATTAATTTGCCACCTTGCACAGGTGCATCAGTCACAGACTATTTTTGCACAGGATCCGAGTCTCACTTGGTGCGCATAATAAATGGCACAATTTGTGAGTTCAATACTTGATTTTCTTTTCAATGCATAGTTCAGACTCTGCTGTAAAGGCAAAATTGTTTCCCGCTGGGGCATTCCAGGGTGTTCCACCGTGCGGGTCCTGCCACGTGCAAACACTGACTAATTTCCATTTATAGCATCTTAATAGCAATTCTGGGTATCATTACTCCCTAGTACAGCTGGTAACCTAAGGAGAAAAAAAGAGCAAGAGTACAAGTATCCATAATTGTGGGTGTCTCATGTAGATTGTTCAGAGGACCTGACAGCACATACTGCAGCTCCTCTTACCTTCCCCTACAGTACTGGCCAGTAGTTGCCACGTTCAGGTATTCCAGCCCCCAGGCCCAAGGCAGGCTCCCAGAAACACAGACCGGGGGAACAGGTTTGAGAAACACCATGTGAGGAACTTGTCCTGGTCCTCAGCGCAGCATCTCACACTTGCAGACAAAAGATTGCTGTTCCTCTTCTCAAATTCTCCTGACACCTTTAAATTCTGACCAAAAAAAAAATTTTTTTTGAAATGTTCTACAAGAAAAAGTGCTTTTTTTCTCCTCTTGTATGGCAAACGCAAGGTGCTCTGACTGAAGCTGAAATTTAGATCTTTGCTAAAGCCTACCTGACAACACACAAACAGATGGAGACTGAATTCATTCTGGATCACCTTTAATTGTGGCAATTTTGGGTGATCTTTGTAAATTAATTACAAAAAACCCCAAAGAATTTATTTTTAAAAGTAAAATAAGTAAAAACCTTCCGCTGTTCAAATTTTCTTATTGAAAACTATCAATGTAATTTCAACCTATTGGAGTGCTGCAAGGATGCACTGAGCTGGGAGAGTAATTAAATAGGAAAAGAAATTACAAGTGAGGTAATTTCTATTACAAAAGTTATCACTTAAAAATAAACATGTTTTCAAACTCACAAAACCTTCTTCACCACTTACATCAAGCCGTCTCAGCCACAATAAAATTGAGAATGCAGTCCTTGCCTCAAAGTGAAGATACTTGAGTATTTCACAGAAATGGTTGTCAGGTCTTTATATGGATAAAACAAATGGTTTACAACTATCATTCATATAAACAGAAAAGCTGGGTGGTTTTTTTCCCATGAAAATATTTTTCCTGAGACAAATGGCTGGCAAGTATAATGTCAAACCAAATAGTTGCAATTTTAAAATTATAAAAAATCCCTGAACACAGCTTTCCTAAATCAGAAAGTGTCAGTTGGTTAGGTTTCTTTGTAGTGTCCCTTAATCTAGCCATAATAAATAATTAATTTTGAAATAAAGACATAGATGGAAGTAAAAGTGGAGATTTTAGACTTCATAGATTGTTATTTTACCCACACACTAACAGCTCTTTCCTAGAGAAACTCTGCTTCTATATCTCTCAGGCTTCTGAATGCTCTTCTGCTGCACATTTGTTTTGTAAGGAGGGGTCACATCTGACGTAAAGGTAGTTTGATCCATTACAGGCCAAATTATCTTCTGGCCTTGGCTGAACTTGGAGATACTATATAGCAACAAATTAATATAAATTTATGTCACTTTCCCTTCTCTTAATATTTCTTAAATGTCTTTGAAGCAGCTCAGTTTCCATTCCAACATGCAGTGGTGAGGACTGATCTTCAAATTGCTTATGACAGAGGTTATGTGCCTTCTGGCAGATAACGGAGACCTGTCTTTCTCTGAGACTTGGATATTGCATTTTTTCCTTGTACAGGGCTTCAATGTATTTGCGGTCCTAAAAGAGAAGCCTGGAGATGCCCTTGAAATAGAAAAATACGTGTTGAGGTCTGAGATTAGAGACATACTTTAGCATCTCATTCTTTCACAAAGCTTTTTCAGCTAATACTACTTTAATCTGGGAAAAATGCAAATTTTAGGACTTCTAAGGATTTTATTTATTTGTTTATTTATTTATTTATTGAATTTTTAAATCTGAATTTTTAGCATCCAGGTGTGCTCACAATAGTTTTTTTTATTGTTTTTCTTTGTTAACCTCAGGAAAGATGGGCAAAAGACTAAGAGAGAGAGCGCTCTGGCTTCAAACTTCAAATCTTTATCATAATTTCTGGTGTGTGGGAGGGAGAAATATTAGTCTTTTCTTTTCTTTTTTTTCTTTTTTTTTCTTTTTTTTTCTTTCTTTTCTTTTCTTTTCTTTTCTTTTCTTTTCTTTTCTTTTCTTTTCTTTTCTTTTCTTTTCTTTTCTTTTCTTTTCTTTTCTTTTCTTTTCTTTTCTTTTCTTTTCTTTCCCTTTCCCTTTTTTATCTTTGAATGAAAAGTGTCCTTTCTGCCAACCTTGATATGTGTAAATGACAAAATCTTTGGAGTAAGGACAGTACATTTTCAGCACACAGGCTCAATATTAAGACCTGAAGCTCAGAAAGATTTTGCCATCTGCTGCTTAAAACCCCTTCATATTAATAGAAAAGCCAGAGAGAAAGGCAAGAAAAAAACCCAAAGCATGGAATAGCTTCTGTACGAGGATACCACTGTGCAGACTGGGATGCATCAGTCTCGAAAAAAGATGGCTACAGGGATAAGGTAAGAGACTTACAGCATTCTAGGTGGCCTGAAGAATGAAAGCCAATTACTCATTTTGTCCCAAATTGCCTAATGAAGAATGAAAAACAAGTTCAAATAGCAAGTGGATACTTTTTCAGAAGTCCCTTGATTATCTTTTGACCTCATTGCTAGAGGGCACTGTAGTGACAGGTTCACTGAAGAGTCTGGATTGCAAAATACCAAACAGAAAGACAACAATATCAGGTACCAAAGTCAAAGAATAAGATGCTCCTAAAAATAGTTGCATTCATGCACTAATTTAACTACTGACTACTCCTGGGATAAAGTTTTTCCTTGCTTTTCGTTTATTCAACATTCAGCTTGAAGACTTTCTTGTTGCCTCCTAAAGTGAAAGGCAGCCCATGAACTCTGATTTCAGTGAATTAGAGAGAATATTGTCATTAACTTCCAACAAGCCAGGATTTAATTTGCTTCCAAGTGAGCAACAAGTAGACGCAGAAGTTGGACCATCTGACTTTTTCTAATAAAACTGAGCAATACTTGCACAAGTATTACTGTGGAAATCTAAAGGTCTGAAAAGAAATAATGAGTATTTAATAGGAGAGAAATGGCAAGTGTGTGCTACAGTACCACTGAGAGTCAAATGCTTCTGCTTCTGAGCATTAGCACTGAGCAACCAAGCAGCACACTGCGTATCAGGAAAATGGATTGTGAACACAAAATAGGCCAGTCTGAATCAAACAGAAGCACACTGAAATTTCACTATTCTTTAGGCTGAACCAGAAAATTAATACCCTCTGGACTTCTTAAATTTGGAATTTTAATCATAAATGCTTCCTCCAGTGGTGTTTTATATAGACTGTTAATTTTTATCTGTAACAATTCATTCTTCATAGTGCATCTCATACCTGTGGGTTAAAGGGTAACTTGCTCTCCCTTCAGTCAGGTTTGTTTCTTTCACAGTCTAGGAAAGTAGGGCTTGTGAAGCCTTATGAATGCTGACGTGGGAAGCCTTGCTGTAGGTGGAGGAACCCACGGCTGTCAGTGAATCTGGGGATGGCACAGCCTGCACAGTAGTAGCAGCCTAGTGCTTGAGGATCATCACTCTGCTGCAGATCATAGCTTTGTTTCTGAGATAAGAATATTTGTATTGAAAATATTTGGTTTCTTTACAACAGAGCTTAGGTATCCTAAGCATATCAGGGCTGTGAGTAGTCCCAGAGACATAAATGAGGAGAAGCAAGGTAAAACCGTAAAACTGGCTGCAAGTCCTTTTCCTTCCCTGAGTTTGAGCTGCCCAAGGGACAAAAACTGCTGCCAGAACAAACTGGATCAGACCCAAGGTGGAGAGCAGGATGAGCCCTGTAATACATTACTTATTTAAATTCTGCCCTCTCACAGTGACCTCTTTGCTGCTGAGTGCTTCCCTTTATTCTAGAGGGGTTCTCACATTGCGGAGACCTTTGGAAATATCCTGACTGTAGTGCTATAAATAGCAAGTATTTCCCACTGACTAAAACCTGCAGCATAGCAGCAGTGTGATGTGGGTCTATTTTCCTGCTTGAGGACAACATAAGTGCTTGTGTCCTCTCTCCGCCGAGGCATCCCTTTGCTTTAGGCGCTGGTCTCTCTGCTCACTGCTAGGGAGTGTTATTGAACCTGGCTCACATTCCTGCTCTTTCTGAGCTTTTTTCTCTAATGAAAGACCTCCCCATGGGCACCTGTCCTAGTTTCCCCTCTCCCTTCTCTTTTGGCAGTTCTTTGCTTCTCTTGGGTATACTGATTTCTACTGTTTATTAATTTCTGCTCATTCCATTTCAATTCCTCTGCTATTCATACATACTGTGCACTGCCTGTGCACACTGCTGTGTCTGAATGAGCTTTTAGTCAAGCTTCTTATGGTCCCAGAGCTTCTCTTGGCCTTATCTTGCATTTATGTGGTGCCTTTCAGTTCCCTAAATCCAACTCTAAGAATAAATGCAAATGTGTTTGCCTGCACCTACCAGTGCTTCTCTGAGCAGGATCTTGACTGATATCTGACAATACCCTGTGTTACTGGAGTTTAGGAGAGGACTGTCCAGTAAAAACAGCACAAGGATCAAGAGCAGATACAAAGTCATCACAGAAGTGAGAATGTGACAATGTAATCCCTAGAAAAAGAACAGCAAATGAGCACAAATGTGTGTGCCAAGTGTGCCTTCCTCCTGCACATCACAAGCAGCAGCACTTAATGCCCTGCTCAGCATCTTGCCTGGGGACTGTCCAGGATTTGAGCCAACCACCCAACTTCCCAAGTTTGCCCTTGGAGGAAAAATAGGTTAGAAGTACTTATTATGAGGAAAGGAACAAAACTCCACTTGGCTGTGATGTTCAAGTGGGGTTAAATCCTCGAGGAGCCTCTCCTCTCTGTATGGTAATTCGAGCACTTGTTTGTGAGATAAGGGAAGGTGTCAGCTCCAGCAACATCTGAACTCACACTCTGCTTTGTATTATTTCTGTGCCCTCTTCAGTTTGCTAATCAAAACAAGTTTCCACTGCGTGTTTCTTATCCCCGGAGGGTGGAACTATCCTCAGAAAATTAAAGCTCTCTTATCTCTTAATGTGTCATCACAACTAATAGCCTGGGGACTGTAAACAAGTTTAAATATCAAAACAATTTGGCTGGTGATTGTCTGTGATTATGGATTAAGAATACAAAATTTGTGCTTGCTGATATTCAAGGTAGATTGAAAACAAGGAGCCAGATCCTCAATCGGTGTAAATGGAGGTGGCTGAGCTGAACTGGGGGAGGAAGGCTGCTGTGTACCAGCTGAGCATCTGACCCTGGGAGGTTTTCAGAAGTTTCCATTCTTGTTTTTCAAGGTGCCAGATAATACATGACAGCATAGGGCTGATCAGGAGGAGCACTGAGGGCCCCCAGGAGAGCCTGGACGATCTCCCCCTGCTCTGAGTTCCCAGGAGCTCAGATTCTGCTGGCTGAGCCCTCCACTCGCAGCCTCTTTGGGGAGCTGTCTTGGTTTTAAAGACAGGTATTTGCTAAAGAAGGCCGAAGCCTCCTTTAGAATAGGAAAATGTAACCCCCTTTCTTCCGAATTGGCAAAATTTTGAAATTAAGAGGCTTTTAGGTAATGGTATGAGAAAAGAGGAATAACAGTCCTTTACTAATATATTTATATATATGGTGGGACAGACAAAACAACAACAATGGTAACCACAACAAATAAGAACAGACAAACCACGGACAGTCTCTTCCCGCTCTGTTGGCAGTTCCCCTTTGGTGCAGTCACGGTCACAGCCGGCAGGGGCACTGGTGCTCCAGATGGACAGTCCCTTCCCGCTCTGTTGGCAATTCCCCTTTGGTGCAGTCACGGTCACAGCCGGCAGGGG